>WWET01002648.1:120435-132475 GCA_011038615.1 Limnodynastes dumerilii | reverse complement strand
GGGTGTGCCCCAGGGGGGGGGGGGGGGTTCCAGTTGCCCAGAAACCCCCTCACAAGCCATGTTAAATAAATAAATAAATAAAATCATGCTTGTTGCAGCCCAGATTCTTCATCTTGTCTGTCTGTACAGCGGAGAAGCAGCATCAGAGAACCTGATCCCTCTCCCTTCCCTGTCCATTTAGTGCCGAATCACTGAGATTACAGCACTGCCCAGGTCTCAGCATGCAAGTCCTGCCCCCTCTGTACAAACCTCGCAATTTTGAGGAGGAAAGGTTTCTAAGTCTGCATCATGACCCAGAGTTACAGCAACAGAAGAGGCAAAAGAATGTAAGAAGAAAAGGTTACTGAGAAAAGGGGGGTATTGGTGGCTGTAGAGGTACAGGGGCATGGAGTACGTACTAAAGAAAATTACAGTGATTTATTGAGCCTTATTATATTAGCCTTATTTGTCTGATAGCTATTTAGAATTATTCTGAATCCTTTATGTTTGTATTGTAGCTTTTATTTATGGAGATCCATGGCGCAGTATTATCACGACTTGTAGCATATTTATATTCCAATTATTTATACTAAAATATATAACTTTCATTTTTAAACCCTTTTTTTATTTCTTAAAAGTAATTGTGGGGTATATGAGTCTAGGAATTGAACATACTAATATTAGGGTAACACTCACCGAGGCACGGAGTCTAACCAGAGGCCAAGTGTTCACTGGAGCCACTGATGGTGGGGACAGGCTTGGCTGCAGGCTAAAGGCAGGTCGCGGCCCCCGATGGTGAGACACAGAACCGTCACCGTAGGGGTGAAAGGAAAGAGCAACATCAGTGAGGAAGAGGTTTACCCAACGGACTGTGATGACAAACTTAACAAATGGGCAACTCAGGCACTCAGGAAGGGAACCAACAAGAAGGGAAGAACCAAGCAAACTGGAAGGTAAGGCTAGGAACAAGGGCACGGTCAGGGAGAACAGAGGAGAACAAGGAGTTAAGCCAGGTAAACCACAACAAGCAGGGCAGAAGTAAGATAGCAAACAAGGAACAAGAAGAACAAGGAAGAAATAACAGGCAGAAAACATGGCACTGAAAGATCAGGCAAAAGGGCTGGGGCCCATGAGAGAACGCTATAACCAGCAAGGGAGAGAGAGATCCCTGCTGGCTATTTACAGAGAGGCTGACCAATCAAGGAGCAGTGACTGGACCAGCCCTCTGCAAGGATTGGAACATGTCCCAGCTGTAAGGCAATCAGCCGGGACAAGTGACAGCTTCTCGTACTCACGCATGAACACAAGAATCCTGGTTGCTAGACAACAACCGGGATTACTTGTTCCGAGCCGCCGTGAGAACATGGCGGCTCATGACAACTATAATATAAGAGGGGTATATTAGAGGTCTAGGAATAGTTTACTATAAAGTTCATGTGGGGTGTATTATGGGTCTGGAAGTGACACATACTGTAATATATATGTGGGGTATATTAGGAATCTAGGAATGGCTTACTATAAAGTTTTTGGACATATTAAGGGTCTGGGAATGGTACACTATATACTGTATATCAGCAGTTCTCAACCATTTTTTGGGTAGTACAAGTTACCCTTTATGGAATCAGGTCAAGTACCACTTAATTATTATACAGATACATACTCAAATGGATATTTGCTCTTTGTATTACATTACAATTACATGTTTGTAAGGTATAGTTTTAATTGAGATATTACATTCAGATTTTTTTATTAAATATTCTCTCTCTGTCATCTGGTATTGCACCTGGTTAAAATTAAAGGCCGACTGCTACCCCCTTACAACCTTACCCAGTTAAGCCAATTACCACCAGGCAGTGGTCCAAGTACCACCAGTGGTACTAGTACCATTGGTTGAGAACCCCTGCTTTATATGGTGTGCCATTCCCAAACCTTATTATAACCCATATATATATTATACCTTGTGCTACTTCCAGACCCTTAATATATCTCACATGTACTTTAATAAAATGTGGCATGTTCAGACTCCTCATATACCCCACATGCATTACAAATATTGGACCCCCCCCTTGAAAATCCTGCATTTGCCACTGCCCTATGCAGAGAAATAGGAAACAATTTCAAAATTCTGTCATCACACCACACTATCTTCTTGAACTAAATCAGCATCAGACACTTTAGCGTTTCAGGAAGATCCCCCACTCTCTTCCTGATATTTAGGCAACTATGTGGTAAAGTCAAGATTGCGAAGAACGAGAAAGAGAGGGAGAGAGATGACAGAGGATACAAAAGTGCTGGTTTGTTGTGGACATACAACATTTATCAGATGTCTATGATTATTGCCATTCTGAATGGCAAGCCTCGTGTAAAGGAAGGGTGGAGGAGCAAAACCTGACATGGTGCCCTGATAGAAAACAGAGAGAGAGAACTACTGTCAGGAGAAATAGAGCCCAATAACAGAGAAATGAATGATTTTGTTGATGAATGGGTTTAAATGAGTAAAGTTAAATAAATTTTCTTCCTAGTTTCCATCTCTTTATTTTTATATTCAAGTTAAACATGACAGAAATAAAAACCAATTTTTTTTTATGTTATTTAATTTCACAGTAAGCCTACTAGCTTACATTTACTATTATGTAAAATAAAACCTATTCCATATATATGCATATATGGAGATAGGTTGGCATTTACACGTTTGGAAACTGTAGGAAAGCGGTGGCACCTGTTTAGTGCTGTATGTGTAGTACCAGCAGTCTCTGGCTCCTGGATAGAAGCCAGAGGAAAGGATGGAATAAGCTTGCTGATGAGCTGCCCAAAGCTGGCTCGTGTTACGGATCAACCAGAATGCAGCTCCCTCTTCTCTGCCTGCGCTGATGTAACTCACTGGAGTGGCAAATTACATCAGACCTACAGCTGTAACCCGACATTATGATTAATTTGATCAGTAATTTCTCCTGTTTTTCATTTTAATCGGTGCGACTGTTCTGCTGTGACAGGTCTTTCAGATCTAATTAAGATAAATTTCAGAGTAAAAGACTTGGCAGAATTTTCAAGTCAAATCCAAGCTTCAAGTGTGAAGACCAGAGGCACTAATCAATCAAATTCAAGTGAAAAAAGATGCAGGGCTTTAACTCAGCAATCAAGCCATTAATACCTAAGCAAATTTCACATTCTCTTGGACTGTTTAATCATTCTCTCAAACAGTCTGGCAAAAGAATAAGCCACTTATTATATGTGTATGATCACAGATCGGTGAATGCGCAGAAGAAATAAATAGCCAAAAGCGTTCATGGCAGTTGTTGCAGATCTTAGAACTCGGAATATTAAATGGCACCATTTCCAATTGATTTGTCCTGTAACTGAGCAAATGTTGTCCTAACCTGCTGGTGCCTGTAATAAGACCTGCCTGGCGTGTGGGCACCCTAGGATTAGGAAGTGAACAGGAAAATGCAAAAAGTCTGTTTAGTCAATATGGTTCCAAATATATTTTTCAAACTATGAGATGGGGTTTTGCTAGTTGCTTAATGAAACTATTGGAATAAAAGCATACACTTTATTTTTTAATGTATCATTGCTAAAAGGGTACAGTTTAATATAATATAATGGCATTTAGAAAAACACACTAACAAATATTTCATGCATTTGTCAGAATGAAATAGTGATAACGTTGTGATTCACTCAGAGAGCTTTTTCACTCTGTCTTTTAGCACATTATTATACATAGCAGAGCCAATATGGTGCCATCAGCAAGGTTATGATTTGCAATACTCAATAATTATTCCACTAACCTTACTAACAGGTCTATTAAGATCTGTAAACACAACAGCTGCAACTGTCCAATTGCCTATCCATGGGTCTTTGTGCAAATTTAAACATAGTATGGACATTTTTTTTTATATTTTCTATGTGTGTAAATGTTACATGATACATTTTGATATTAATCTGGGAAGTTAGAAAAAAATATATTAATGATATAGAATATGCCAAACTATAAGCCATGTAACAACTGATAATAATCATCATCATCATCATCATCATCATCATCATCATCATCGTAGCAATATTTGTTAATAAATAAATGTATAGTGCAGAGATTATTTATTGTTCTCCATTTTCTCAAAAAAAATGTAGGTCATGTGTTTATATTTTAATACCACAGTTTATAGTTATTATCTGATTCTATTTTGTTATTCATTTTAACAAAGAAAGCCATAAACACTCACTGTGACATTGGTTACAGTATGCGGGAGACACCGAATATCTAGTAGACAACCAATCAGTTCTATTAACTACAAATTCTAATTTTTCATAAAGAAATGAAGCAATCCTCAGTTGATTTATTGGTTAATGACCACTTCCTGAATGGCCCATACATGTTTCACCACTTGTATCAATAGTACCGATATAATAACAGTAATCAGAACTCCTGGTTTATTCGGTTGCTTCCTGTGAAATTGTCATTGTGTTGCTTGATGTAATGCAAGCAATGTAACCAATTTATCATATAATTACACACTATGGGCCGTATATGCGGTCTTTTAGACCGCATATACGCAATCTACGTATCAAAACGATATGCAGATTACGTACAATAGCTACTGCGCATGCGCAGTAGCTACTGTTCAGTGAATTACGGCCGTCCATGGAAGACGGCCGTAGTTCTGGATACGGCCCTATAATCCATCCAGGAATGGAGTAAGACACAGAAATCCCCAGAGGTACAGAAGTAAACAGAGAGAGGAAATGTCCATACTGGAAATTTACTAACAATGAATGCCCACCCTGCCCAACCCCTCTGTGGTGAGTGTCATGGATTAGATAGGTTGGACAATGTTTTCTGATTAATTAGCAAAGATTCTCAAGAAACCTCTAAGCACGTGAAATGTAAAATAAAAGCGGTCATATAAATACATATATTAATAAATAATAAATAAAATAAATATATATATACAGCAAACTAGGAAGCATTGTGTTTGGTTGCTGGTACTGTAACACATTGATGAAACTAGTATTTTGGATTTCAGTTCTTTAACAATAATGCTACTTTTTATCATTAGAAGTAATGCTATCTAAACATAATAGGGTAAATCCAGACCTACGGGCTTGTTAAGTTAGATCGCGCAGCGTATTTACGCTATCATATTTTCTATGCACTCCCCTAGGCACTCCCCTTGCTCGTATGTACTTTGGCCGTTTTAAACTATCCAAACCCTACCTTAAGTGTAAGTGCTGACGTACATAATGGATTTACGTACGTCATGGCCTAACCTGGCCCATACTGTCCAATTTAAATGCCTCCCTCTACCTATAAAACATAACTACGGGTGCTGTATGGATGCCCCATCCCTTCGTTCGTAGTTACGCTGATGATATGTACGTTCAGCATTACGTGTCATAATATCTGCCGCGCGCATGCTCAGTAAATACAAATCAGGGATTTTACGTCAGCGGCTAGCGTAAAATCGCTAGCGCACATAGGTTAGGATCTTGGCCAATGTTTGCATGGAGCGCTGGACCTGTCTTTTGTTCCTTGTAGTTACACAGTGGTCACTTTGGTCCTTTGCTGCACCTCTTCATTTATATATACACTTGTACATATTTCATATATTTGAATAAGAAACGCGGCCTTGTGTGTTTTTATGTTACTGTTAGATTACTTTGTGAGCCTGATCCTTCCCCAATATGGCCGCTGCATACTTTTCAAATGGCAGGAGTGTCTTAATATGGATCTCTTGAGTACACATTTAGCAAACAGATAGGGACTCACCTACAGGAGGTGCCTTGATGCTGGGTAGGTGAGCTTAACCCACTATAGCTATATTGTGAACTAAACCTCATTTGTATGTATGGGTTTTGAAAGAGTGGAGAGTTTGCCCATAGCAACCAATCACATTCTCTAGACTGCAATAGTTAAACAAGATCTAGAATCTGATTGGTTGCTATAGGCAAACTCTCCACTTTTTCAAAACCCACAGCTTAGTAAAACTGGAACATAGTGTTATATAATGTTTTCAAGGAGCACCGGACCTGTCTTTTGTTCCATGTTATCTAAACCACTGATAATTCTATTGTGCTCACTTTATCATCACCTTATCATCATAGTGGCTGACTTGAATGAGCAATGAAACATAAAAATATATGACAAATAAGAACCACACGACCCAACCAATCTGCCGCTTCTACTATCTCAGTTGGAAGACTAATCCACTTATCAACTACCTTTCAGTGAAGTAATTTTTTCACACATTTTCACTAAACTTACCACCCAACAGTTGATACATATGATATACTACATCTTTAATTAATTTTACTCTTTGATATATTTAAAATCTGCTTTCATGTCCCACCGCTCACTACTTTGCTCCAAGCTATACATGTTTAGTTCCTCTGGTGTCTCTTCATATGTTTTCTGACTCCTACCATCCACCATTTTAGTTGCCCTTCTTTGCACAATCTCAACTTATTTATGTCCTTATAGAGATATGGCCTCGAGAATTAAACAAGGTATTTTAGGTGAGGCCCATAGACCTCACATAGGTTAGTTCTATGAAGACTTTGGTTTAGTAGTAGCTTCTACAAATCTCTAGGGAAACCATGAAAAGTCTTATAACTAATTTAATTTTGAATCAAAGCTGGTTATTCCTTTACTCGTGTAAGTGACAGTTTCATGCACGATGGCTATACATTTAAAAAACCCTCACATGTCACTACACTTACTCTAATTGACAAGATGCAGCAAAGAAAATCAATTGACCAAGGTTAACTTTAAATAAAAATAAAAAAAATCACTGTTCCAAAATAAACCATATTTTACTGAATTCAATAGAAACTGTTATGGAATTGCCATTCAATGGAGATGTGACAAGGAACAGTTTATGAATCTCAATGTGCTGTTCGATGATCTGCTAGTGTTAATATTTGTTCATTTTCCAAAACTTTAAGCCATTTCACCTTGGCAAGTCCCTTTCATTTAATTTCCTTTCTGCAGAAACAACAGTATCTGTATCCCTCTAGAAATAATTGTTGTTATCCTTCAGAGTTTTTGAAACAAACAACATCATCATTCTGAATTACTGTCTTCTCTTGACAATTTTTGCATTGCTCTAAACTAATATGGTTCATATGGATTCTGAATAATGTAAAAGCAGGAAACTGCTGGAAAGGAAGGAAGGCTAGAATTCTTAAATGAAAATTTAACTGTCACACTTTAAACCTGCTTGTCATTCACTTAATATTACAGAAATGTATTACAAGCTTATCTCATGTTATCTCAATGCTTTTCAAAGGACCCTGGCACTTTACAATTGTCTACCCTCTTTTTATAACAGACACAAGAATGTATGTGTTTGTAAGAATGGGCATCATTTAGCATAAGTAGCAAAACAAAAATAGGAAATACTTCTTCTTAAATATATTATTTTCCTAACAAATGCCATTGCAAACATTTTTTTTAGATTGTGCTCCCATTACATTGAAAGACAAATATTGAGGTCACTTTGAATCTAGTGGTACCCAGAAATGAAATTATTTCTCCTATGCTCCTGGGGCTCCCTGGTAAATGTGACTTACTGAGTTTGCCATGTTCTGCCATGTTCTGTTCATGCATTATTCTTTAATATCAAGCAATCAGTATTTGCTGAAAGTGTGAAACTAGTGTTCAAAGTGCAAGAAAAAGTAAACAAAATCCAATTCAAATTTTATACGCATCATTACCATTCAAAGTATGGAAGAAATAATGTTATATATCCTACAATATTCTGATTCATGGGAGAATTTTTGACTGTGTTAGTTAAAATGTCTATTAATAGAAAGTGACCATCTCTGAGAAACATAACACCAAAGACACATCTTACTTATTCAGACTAAGTTAATGCAGCTGAAATATTGGCACCCTTCTAACTATATGTGTTTGTAAATTCTTTATTTAGGTTTTCTTAAACACGTCATGCCCCTTCTAACTATATGTGATTTAAACATAAAGAACATTTATTTTTTCCATACAGTTATATTTTAATAGGTCCAGGGTACTTCACCAATGGTGTCGTTCTTTAGAGATGTATTGTCAATACCAATATGAAAAAGAAAAGTGTACATTACCTGCAAAGGGTTTGGTGGGGTGATAGGGGAAGGAAGGCCATGTCCTGGTGATTGATTGGGCTTTTGAGGAGAACCGCAGGGTTGCTGGCTTGTAACTAGTTGGTTCTGGCTCTTGCTTTGTGTTTGGTTTTGCTGCTGTTGCTGATGCTGATTCTGTTGCTGCTGGGAGAGTTGTGAGGGAAGAGATTGGGGTGGCTGCTGGCATGATTGTTGATGCTGGGCTGTAGTTAGCTGCTGCGGTTGCGTCTGTTGCTGCTGCTGCTGCGTTTGTTGTCCTGGCTGTTGATGGTGATGATGGTGATGGTGTTGCTGAAGCTGCTGTAGATGCTGAAGTTGCTGAAGCTGTGTGTTTAGGGATGAGGTAGCTGTATTTAAACAAAACAATGGGTTATACATTGCAAATGGCCATTTTTATTTATTAATGTTTAATATTATTTAATGCACAAATCCAGAAACACTGGGCATAGAGTTAGTACAGAAATATATTGGTAGGTATATCGAGCTGTGTATGCAGTGGGGGAACTAAGGGAAACCTGCAAGACTACTGGTTGGCCAAACACAGGGGTGCTGAAAGGCCCACCATCCAAGATCCTAACAGTGGAACAGACTGGGCAACTGCAGAACAGATATTAGGCAACAGTCTGGTCCAGACAACTACAGAACAGATATTAGGCAACAGCCTGGTCCAGACAACTGCAGAACAGATATTATGCCACAGTCTGGTCCAGACAACTACAGAACAGATATTAGGCAACAGTCTGGTCCAGACAACTACAGAACAGATATTAGGCAACAGTCTGGTCTGTTGGAATGCTGGAAGAGATTGCACACATAGATCAGCAGCCTGTCTGTCTGTATGTGTGCCAGTGGCCAAGAAGAATTGGCAAAGAAGAATTCTGCTCTGTGCACTTACAGGAATGTTCTCCATACAAACAGAAACCGGTTGCCATTCTGTGAATGTGCTGAATGCATGTCATGGTGCTTTTGTGTCTGGTAGATGGGGAGTGAGCTGAATAGGATTGTGAGCAAAATCCTACACCAGAGGTTTCCAAACTTTCTCAGTTTGAAGCACCCTTATTGTCTCAATAAATTATAAGCGCTCCTAAACCAAAAGTGATACTGAGCATTCCTGTATTTAAGTCGTTATGTCCAAACAACTTAGGACTTGAAACAGACTTAATAACGACAGTCAATGTACGCATGCAGCATGCGCAAGTCTGGCGGTGGAAACGCATTGTGCATATGCGAGTCAGATGTTACTCAACATAACTCTGATCATACATAACTTAACTCCGTACGATAGGTCGTTACTTTGCAAGTCAAATATATGCATTGTGGGTGGAGGGGGGCATTTAAATTGTACAGTATGGGCTGGTTTAGGCACTTACGTTTGACAAGGCGATATGTATGACCAGAGATATACAAGTAAAAGTTAAGGTAGTGTCCTGAACATGTAAGTCAGCTAAGTTACATACGTGAGAGGGAAATGCCAGGGAGGGAGCATTATCCTTAGTAGTGTGTAACTTAAGTATTCTTGCGTAAGTAAAACGATCTTAAGTCTGGATTACTATTTAGGTCAGTGCAAAAATCCTTATTATGTTGCTTGCAAAATTGATACACATAAATCCAAGGAAAAAGTTTATTTAAAAAATTTTGTTTCCTGTTTTTTTCAAAGAAATATTTAAAAGTAAAGCACAGAGAGAAGCTGCAGTGAGAGAGGCTGTGCTACATAACTTGTAAGTGGCCCAGGATTCACAGTTTAAGACAATTCAATATAAAAGTTCTTAAAGAAACTACTAGATTACTTTTTTACAAATATAGCCTACAGTACTTTAAAGTAAGTCATTTGTTATAAGATCATGTAATAGTACAATTACAATATATATTTTAATTAAATGTAGCATGAGTTTTAGGACAAAATAAGAGTTTAAACTCATCTGATTACATTATCACATTTACATTTGGACTGATCAAAATGTTGATCAAAAAGTATTAATGCATTAATCGTTTCTGAGTGGATTCACCAGCTTTTCCATAATACATACATAAAAAAATGTAATTTAACAGTTCTATCACATGGATATTTACAATATTTGCTTTACTACAGAGACAAAACTACATGTGGCAGATGCCCAACCCTGACATTTCAGTTCATTTAAATGGAATGACCAAGCAGGTGTGTATGCCTTTTGTTCCAGACCAGAGCAGCATACAGCTTGGGGTAACCTGGTCCTGAAATAGCATTAAGCCTCAACTGAAATGAGAACATTAAACACCAGATGCAACTGTGTGCATTTATTATAAAATGTCCAAATATCCAAATGAGCAAATGTGCAGAACTATAATTAATGTAAGATTTCGCAGTCATGAAAAAAATACATGCAAATAAATGTGCAGAAATCCGTCACAGAGTGTCACAGACTATTGCACTGCAATAACACGTCTCCACATATCAGTATTGCCTAGCTAATAGTCAATACAAACAATGTATTTTTTTTACTAGTCTGTAAAACACTGAAGATATCTTTGTTGAGATTTCATAGGCGACAAAACAAGTGGCATAGTGAGCCGACTGACTATGTAAAAAGATATTATTATGTAGTGTCAACCTTTAATTAATTCCCCTTTCTTAATTGTAGAGTTGACCTCAATATATTAAATTTACATTGCTATAATTAATGAACTTAGCTCATGTTAATTAATTCCATGAGTTGTATTTCCTCTAGGGAACTTGGTTATTATGTATTATGAGTAAAACAAACTGCTTGATCAAAGGGCACGATTACATAATGGCTATTAAATTATAGTTTCCAGCCATTATACATATTTTATTTTGTCAGTTAAGATAAATCAGTATAATTACATTTTATTGCATACAGTAACAAACAGTGATCATAGTTTGTAGACATGAGGTGAATAATGTGAATACTTTTTTAACATGATGGGCCGTATCTTGACCTAATAACGATAGCCGGCTTATGCAAGTGTCAGGATGTTACGCATCAGATCTCTGTGCGTTTTAAGTTCTGTCTGATTTATATTGTTCAGTATATGTAGAGTGTGGTACTTCTGTCCGTGCATGCATTGTGTGCACATGCAGGTCCGTGCAGAGAAGGGCAGGGTTATGAACATGGGAATGCACGTGAGAGGGGATTGTCATGGGAGTGCACTGGCCTCTTACATGCAGATTTTCACACTTAGGTCTAGGGACCGGATCCAGATTTAAGATTGTCAGGTGATTTACGCACGCAAGGTGCTGCCATAAAGCCCGCACGACAGAGGGGAGTGACAGGGGGTGTGCACTCCCCTCTGTCTCCCGTAATTTCCGACCCCCGCGCACATGGAAAGCACGCGGGGGTCTGGATCCGGTCCTAGATCAGGCCCAATGTAATTTTCATTTCTGTATTAACTTTTCTTCATTGCTTAGGTTTGGTTGTTCCAGGCTGAGTTTCAGATAACCATCAATTACTCGTCTGCACCAGAAATATCAATGAAAAATTAAAGAAAACCTGTTGTTTAACTATTTCTATGAGTTTAGTGTTTCATAGTTTTTTATTTTTACAGATAACAAAACATGAACTGTCGTGGATTGAGGGCTATACACTGTCTGAATAACACCCTTCAACTCTTCAAAGTCTTCTCATATTCTCTGTATCTGGGACTGTGGTTCTCTTAACCATACTATCCCACAGATTGGGGAAGGAGGATAGCATGTCAGGCAAACTGTAAAATTTGTATGAGGAAAATATCATTCCCTAAAGATAGTCATTATTCCTACCACTAAATTAGCAATCTGATATCAGATTCCTGTTGGATCCAAGCCTTCCAAGCGAGCACATGGGAGGAAACCCCCCTTGCTCATATGGAGTTCTGTTCCGGGTACCCTATTGTATGATTTCTGATCCATCTGACAGTTCAGAAGTCTAGATAGGACAGTGTGATAGGGTACACATATACTGTAACATTA
>WWET01002648.1:91680-101719 GCA_011038615.1 Limnodynastes dumerilii | reverse complement strand
ACGTGAGTCAAAAATACGTCTGAAATACGCTATGTAGGCGGGGTTTGTATTTAAAGTGTACAGTATGGGCGTGCTTAGCTGCGTAAATACGTGTTGCCCATACGTACGTGAGCGGATGACATCGGTTACGTGGGCAAAAGTTAAGGTAGGGTTTGGAAGGCGGATCTCGGACAAAATACGTACATTCAAGGGGTGTGCCAAGGGGAGTGTATAGAAGGTATGCACGCGTAAATACGCTACGCGAGTAAACGTATTGCAAGCAGAGTTCTGGATCTACCCCTATGTCAGTATTTGGTGAAAGGGAGCAGGTGCAGGTATTTAGGGGAAGCAAAGGGAGGAATTTGGCATTTCAAAGATTGTCTAAGAATGCTGTCTGCAGGTGGCAGTCTTTTTACTGTGGAGAGGGAAAACAAACTCTGCTTTAAGACTTGTAAATGGTTTGAAGTTCTAACCCATTGAAAAGAACAGAATGGTGAGGACATGGGGAAATTATAGCAATTACCATAGAACCACTAGTTTTCCATGGCAATCATGCATTAGTAAATGTAAATAATTTCAGTTTTTTAAAATGATTTTCTAATTAATACCAAACAGTGACAACAATAAACTTAACATCAAGAGCCACAAGGGCTTCAGTTAGAAATACTGACCGGATAGAACTCTAGATTTTTTTTTAGAAGGACATTTTCCTTTTTATAAAAGGCTAAAAATGGGACGTGCAATTATGAGTAGTATACTATAATAAAGAAAAATAAATACTTGGACAAAGTTTTTCCATATTTAAAGTACATTTATTTATTAAACTTTTTATTAAAGGTGTTTTCACTGATATTAATTGTCTTAATTATTGACTTCCGTGGTTGTAGGGGATCCAGTTGCAATAGGGCCGGGAAGAGAGGAGGACCAAAGGCAGCTTTCCACGCTGCACCCAAGGAGCATACACCAGGCAGAATAGACAGCGCTAAGCTGTCAGCGACTGGCAGGTTCTTTATAGACAGTGCAGTTTATATGTAAATTGTCTATAGCTGTCCTCTGCTGGCATGCAGAGTGGTCTCCATCCTACACATTGCCCCACCAATACAGATGTCTGCTGTCACCCTTGCTATTGGGCCAAACCGTGATTACTTTGGCCCTTGATTGACATGACACTTCTATTGGCACGCGCATTATTATTATTATTATTATTATTATTATATATATTAGAATAATTTCCATGGGTCCATTAGTACACTGAATGCATTGGTAAACTGTAACACTCCATGTATTGTAAAACCACAAATCCCATCATGCTCTGTCAGGTTTCCATTATGCCCATGGAGCATGCAGGGACCGGTTAAATATATAAAGTATGGAATTCTAAATTGTTTAATTACCAGTAATTGCAAAGACACTGTTTATAGGTTTTATTATACACCACTAAGCATTACATTAAAACAGAGATAATGACTAGTATGGAGTTAAATGAAGTGATAACAAAGATCTGGTTTCTTCTAAACTCTCTATGGACACGTGTAATTAATTTGATCTTCTTTAGTCATTAAGTCAAAATCACAGTGAGCTCTCCTCACTCTGCTCTATTAATTCACTGGAGATCATTTCTTACAAATCATTTAGTTAGCCAGCACTGCTGGATTACATTTAAAACTCCTAAAATGGCTTGTAATTGATGTGTCTTTATGAACATTCACTTCTGCTGAGACCATTCTCAAATGCCCAAGCTCATGGGACCAGAGTGTGTTAATATAGAGTGCCTGTCTCTGAAGATATTGAGTTAAATTAAAAATAGCTGGAAAGGATACATTAGTCACAGTTCATCAATCACTGATGAGTTTCATCTGCTTTTATTTTCTCGATTTTTTCTTTTTAATATAGAGTTCTATTTGCTATTTTCAGAGGATTAAAATGATTCACAAATTCACTGATGTTCTTGTAAAATCTTGTATGATGCAGTTATTTTTGTCTAAATACATGAGATGCCTTAAGGTTGAGTCAGTCGGCTTTGTCTTAACATTTGACCCACACACAAATGACCTCCCCACCTTTACCCAATATTCAGACCTGATTGGTAAAAACTGACTCAGCCGAGTCTGTAAATATATTCACTAATAATAATAATAATGGGCCGGATACATAGATTGCGTATATGCGGTCTAAGAGACCGCATATACGCAATCTACGTATCGAAACGATACGCAGATTACGTACAATAGCTACTACGCATGCGCAGTAGCTATTGTTCATTGAATTACGTCCGTCTATGGAAGACGGACGTAGTTCTGGATCTACCCCAATATCAGTAATAATAATTATAGAAACAATAACAAATAATAATAATAATACAATAGAGCAAGATGGTGTAAGAAGAAGATAGTGCAGACCGAAGGGGTTAAGACTTTCTTTAAACCAATAACAACAACTTCTACCTCGAAGACACTCCCAATAATCCACTGGACCAGGGTCCGCCCATAAACCGAAACCCAGTGCCGCCACCTATATTTGCGACCAAACCAGCATCAAGGTTAAGGGAGAAAACGCCTCAACTCACCACCACTGCGCCTTCCGGGATACTCCCGGTGAACACCACTGCCTTCCTGCCAACACTTAAGGAGACAACCATAGCAATGACAAACTGCAATAAAGGGAAAATTTGAGACACATGAAGTGAACAGCATAATATAACACATTACGAAGAAGTGTATTAATAATAGCAAAGGAGAGAAGGTGGGGGAATTCCTGACAACAAAGAGGGTGGATGCAGGTCTGTGGGGGCTTATAAAACATATTTCCTCAAGCCCTCCCCCCAGAGTGATTGGATCCCCAGGACAAAATAAATAAACAAGTAAACAATTAAACAACTACCATCATCCCTGCCTCTTCCCAACCCAGGGTTTAACTTCCCTTGTGTTCATTGTTAACCCCCTGTTGTCCTTTTATCTTTTGCATGAATAAAACAGGAAACATTTACTACACACTTATTGTAAAATTTGCTAAACACACAAAAAGAATTGCAGAGCTTGTAACAGTTATCACAGAAGAGTCACAACTGGCAGACAAAGGGTGTTTATACAAAGGCAAGAGATCTTACTCAGGTTTGTCAATTTTGCTCTGGTCTCTTCTAAGACTTTTACAAATGTTAAAAGAAAAATATCAGGAGCTGCTCATGGGCCTCAGGTATAAAGATGTTAAGTCTTCATATAAGGTTGGCTGTCTCCAACCTTGGGCCAAGTTGTTGCTGAACCTCCAGATCCATGATTAATATTTGTTAGGGGAGCACAGGTTCCAAGCTATGTTTTAGATGGATTGTGACTTTCTCTCACTTCCCAGTTAGTGATAATGGCAGATGTGAAGAAATGCCTTAGAATTATAATTTTTATTTGATAGTACTATTTTGATCCTCACGGCTCAGTTCATCTACAGTACTTTGGTATGAGCTACATGTTTTAATGTATAAATATAAAACTTTTACAAAATAAGTTAACAAAATAATAGCCATTGGGCCTGATCCAGACCTATGCTCATGAAACGCTCATGTGCGTAGCGTATTTACACCAGCGTACCTACGATGCACTCCCCTTGTTCGTACTTAGTTTTGCCGACTTACGCCGAGCAAACACTGCCCTAACTTTTCTGAGCATAACTGCGTGCGTTTGTTAGCTGCTTGTGTTGTTACGTCGCTTAGCACGCCCATACTGTACAATTTAAATGTCTCACCCCGCCCTAGGTGCATATTTACGGATTTCGTATGGCAGGCACGCCCCCTCAAGCGTTGTTACAAGGCTGGTACACTCAAGGCCCATACTCTCTAAATTTTGTGTAACATCTGCCCCGCGCATGCGCAGTAAGTACAAATGGTAGTTTTTACCTAGCGTAGGTCTGGATCAGGCCCATTATCACTATTTGCTGGGACTCAACAAAGCTAAAAAAAATGTTTATCCTGACCTTAAAGTGTAGCCTTTTGTTGACATTGTTTGGCTATGCACGGATACTAAGTCCCGGCACATGCGCAATAGCTGCCTTTTGGGACTTGCAAAATTTCAAGTTCCAAAAGGCAAAATTACTGCACATGTGCCAGGATTAGAGACAGACACCCGTTCAGATAAGTTTAAAAAGCTTAATTTTCTGCTTTTTTTGTGTTGTTTTTTTTATAAAAAATATTTTTTATGTTAAAATTTATTAAAACTGGTAAATATATATTATTTTTAAAAACATTTTTCTATTTAGAGTTTAATGTTTTTTTACTTAACTGTATTCCAGCAGTCTCCCGATGTCCTTATCCTCTCCCTAATAACAGCTATAAAGGGGAGGAAAAGGTGGATATATGGGGAGAAAGCTGGAATACTTACCCTAACACCAGCTTCAGATGGCGATATTTAATCCCGCTGACACTTAGTAAATACAGTGATCTGCAGGCCCGCCATCGGGAGTGGTAATGCGATCATATCATTGTAAATAGGGAATTCTTCATTTTCATATGATAAAGCCCGTTTTCACATGACTTACACCGCTCTAAGATTAGTGGTTTACATATTATTACTCATGTCAATTACATTGTTATTTACATAGTGTTAATCTCCACAGAACGTGTACTAATTTATACTATAATCACTTAGATACTTTTGAAAAGTCTGTCCCTTGCAAACTGTCTAAGATTGTTTTCACAATATGACCAGGTCGTGTATGCTGTAGGCTTCCCTGTTAAAGTGTTTTAGTCTGGCATAGCCAGAGGTAAAATCTGTAAACAAAAAATCCCAAAAATATTCTGCACAAGAGATTTTTTTTTTCCTATACTCTGTAAACTGTAGAAATGAAAGTAAGCCTGTAATGCTTGACAACAGATTGGTATAGTTTCAAACCTAACATATATTATATTACTTATATTATTTTGTTACAAAAGTTATCTTGTGCTTTAATGCTTTATTATCCATTAAGAATATAATACAATAGAAACATTTCTACTACTGCTCCCAGGGTCTGCACATGGTAGATAGAGCCTTTACAATTTCTAAGTATGGATCTCAGCTGCAGCAAAGGTCAGTCTGATGTTAGGAGTGCAAGTAAAAGATTGCACTGTTTTAGCCACAAAAGTTCACAGTTGAAGGGAAATATATATATCATACGTAAGACTTATTTACATTCAGCCACTGAATTAAGTTATGAGATGACTGAAGGCAAAATATAGGGAATATTACACAAAATGTATGCAATATATATGCACTCTTTTGCAAGAATAATAAGTTGTCCCCCCCAGTGATACAGCCAACACCACAATGTTGTCTGTATCATTGTCGAAACTGTTAAAAGAAATATGCTCAAAAAAATTCTCAAACAAAGAGCTTGGTTCACAACTAAGTAAGAACAGGATTTCAATGCGTATATTCAAGAACGGTTAAACCGAGCATGCCCAGAACTCAAAACTACGTACTGAAACCATGTAGAACGGCTACTTAGGAATGATTCATGCTTGGGAATGTAATGACATCCGCATGCGTGGCTAAAGGGGCAAGACTCTTAATACAAATGAGCAGCACCCGGGATACTAATGTACAGTATGGGCGTTCCTTGAGACTTAGGAATGATTCACAGTTAAGAAGGCCTTGCGGAAACTATAATACGCACAAACAAAGATAAGAATACCCCCTACCATTTTTATATTGACATTCGCATGAGCCAAAGCCTCATCTATTTGTTCAATACACAGTTGCTGTGTGATTATAATCAATGCATGTGTTGACTGAAACAATAAAAGGCTCATCTTTTAAAACTGTTGTTATGTACCATTTTGTGTTTGACTTTAAATTGGAAATGTACTTATTATTTACATTTATTTGCAGTTTGTGCATGATTTCATTGTTGTAAACATTTTTAAAACATAAGTTTTTTTTTATTTAACTTGTAGCATGTTTGCATTGTTTGTGTGTGACCTTGAGATAAAAATTTTGTTTAGGTCTAATTTATGTAGAGTTTTATTATTTTGATATTTATGTTATAACAGCTTTGAAAACTGAATGGTTGTTTCTTAATCCTTCAATAAGTATTTATAATTTTAATAATTTTCTACATTTTAGCATATTGCTATTTAAAAAAAAAAAAAATTAGGATACTTTTGTTAATTGTAAAACAAAGAAAGTCAAAAAAAAAGTCTGCTTCTTAATTGAATCAGTTGTGTTTCTTTGCTTATCCGTGAATTGTGAGGATATTAAAGATCCTAAATATATGCGCGATTCTCGCATTTTGCTTTAGGATCTGTGAATCGTTCTTACTGATCTGCTCTATGGGCTGGATCCAGACCTTGTTAAGTGTATGAACTTAGTTACTCAAGGGCTAAACCATGTTGATTGCAGGGGAATCATATTTCATCTGTTGCAAACAGTATTAGAGTTGAGAGGTGATGTTTCCTATCCCATGTCTAAATAACAGTGTAATAGTAAAGCTGGTCAGTATCTGTGTGCAGTAAGCAAATCAAAGATATAAAGCTGCATGCAAAGTATACAATTAACTTGGCTCCCCCTGAAATCAACATGGTTTAGCCCTTGAGTAACTAAGTTCATGCACTTAACAAGGTCTGGATCCAGCCCTATGTGTATATTTAAATTCTTTCTTAAGTGTGAATCAGGTCCAAAGTCCTTATCAACTCCCTGTTCCCACCTTCTCCCTCTCTGTCCCTGCTCTCTCCTCTGTAAGAACACTGATAATTTAGATCTGTGTGAACCTCATGCCAACATACTACACCCCTTTTCATTCACTGACCAAGAAAAACTGGCATATTTTTAGTTTTGTGTTACTAGTCATTACATATGTGCATATGATTGTTATTAATGTCATTTGTAGAATTGGGTACTTACTATTTTATTTCTTTAGTTAAAAAAATGTAATTTATAACACTTGTAACAAAATTATAAAAAAGATGTATAGTTGTTTGCATGTAAACTATGCAAAGTGGTGTGGGTCTCCGGTTAGAAAGAGCTGTTTTCTACCAGCTAGTTACGAACTGGCTGTGCAATCAAGAAGCTATAAATCAACAGAAAAACGAAGATGCAGCAGCAAATGGTGAGTATTTATGTTACCCCAACCATTTTTCTGATCCTTACCCTAACCCTCCCCTTGCATTACCCTAACCCTCTCTCCCTTGCAGCCTGAACCTAAAACTCCCTTTCCTGCAGCCTGACCCTAAGATTGCTGACCCTAAGACTCCCTCCCCCACAGCCTAAGCCTAAGACTTCCTTCCCCTCTCCGCATCCTAACCCTAAGACTCCCCTCCCCACAGTCTAACCAAAAAAACCCCAATAGACTTAACTGTAATATTCACCTGTCCGGTCCGGTACTGCAGGTCTGGGATAGTGGCAAGGGTCTGTGTCGGAAATTCGTCATACTTACCCATTCAATAGTGAAAGTTTATAATTAACGGCAAATGGTATTTATGTTACCCCAACCCTTATCCTAATCCTTACCCTAACCCTCACCTTCCATTACCCTAATCTTCTCCTTCCCGTAGCCTGACCCTAAAACTCCCTTTCCTGCAGCCTAACCCCAAAACTTTATTTCCCCGCAGCCTGACCCTAAGACTCTCTTCCCCGCAGCTCAAGCTTAAAACTTCCTTCCCCTCCCCGCAGCTGAAGCTTAAGACTTCCTTCCCCTTCCCGCAGCCTGACCCTAAGACTCTCTTCCCCGCAGCTCAAGCTTAAAACTTCCTTCCCCTCCCCGCAGCTCAAGCTTAAGACTTCCTTCCCCTCCCCGCAGCCTAACCCTAAGACTCCCTTCCTCACAGCCTAAACAAAATACACCCCATAGACTTCCCTGTAATACTCACCTTTCCGGTCCGGACGGGTCTGTGTCAGAGATTCAGTATACTTACTTATTCATTAGTGAAAGTTTCTAATTAGTAATATTTTTAAAATAGAGACAGACAAAAATGAGCTTTTGGCTGCCTGTATTTAGAAAATGGAACTATTGTTCTGCAAAATGCATCCCATGCAAAGTATTACATAATAATAATAAAAGTAACAGCTTTATGCTTCTGATATATGTCACTAAAATAAAACAATATTAAGTTCATGAGATCTTCTACAGAGGATCAAAAAGGTTTGCATAGTTATTTATTAAGTTGGCAGATATTGTGGCAGATGTTAGACAGGTCACAAATATTTCTATGAATAATTCTGTGACCTGCCAAAGTAACAAAACATCAACTGCTAGTATCACATTTTTCAGGTCTATACATAACTCCCATTGATGGTACTCCTGAAATGTTGGAGATATTAGCAATTGTTACATTATTCACAGAACAGCTAGACTTGAAAACTATGAAAACTGCTCTACAGCTGTGTGTGGAGACAGAGGTGTAATTTGTAATTGTGTAGATGAAGGGTCAGGCTGCCTCCCCCTTCCCCTCACACATTCATGCATATGCATACTGAGAGCTAACAGATTGAGTCAATAAATAAAAAGTCTGATTCTGGTGTTTCAGTATGTAAACATATGTTGGCATACCCTCCAACATTCCATTAGGAACAAAATACTCTGCTCGTCAGTTTCCAACTGTCAGTTATACCGTGTTCAGATTGCCACTGCCTAAAAAGCCAGCTTTTTAGGCAGTGGGCAAAATTTTGAAAATTTTAGCCTGGTGCGTTCACACTGCGCTGAAAACACCGGCTTTTTTTTTTTTCTTGCTTTTTTTTTTTTTTACAAGCCGGCTGCTATTTAAATAGCCGGCTTTTCACCGCAGTGTGAACGGGTGAAGCCGGCTTTTAAAAAAGCCGGCAAAAACCCTTCTTTTTAGCCGGGTCTGAGACCCGGCTAAAGAGACCCGGCTTCACCGTTCACATTGCCAGAAAAAGCCGGGGTTTTCAGGAAAGCCGGCAATTTCATGAAAACCCCGGCTTTTCCATGGTAATCTGAACGGGGTATATCTATATTAAACATCTTTGTAAAAGAGGCAAATAGTTTTTTAAATATCAGTTAATTCATTTAAACCTGGTGAGTGACAGTTTGAAGCTCAGGAGCGGAGTACATTGTACCTAATGCAATGGGTCATGTTGGAGGGTCTGTGTTAGTGCTTATATTTCAGGTGCTTTTAACTGCTGATCTATGCAAACTACTCTCATTTGCCCCAAACATCAAGTTAAGGTGAAAAGGGAAGTCATAATAATAGGTTTGGTAGCATTTAAGTGTCATTGAACTTTTATTGTAATTGTTGCATTTTGCAGGTCTGCATGTTTCTGTACATAGTATTTTATAAGCATTAGAATAGTGAAGCTCAAATATTTCACATATTGGATGGAAAACTTTCTACTGTAAAAATTGTAGAAGTAACAGTCAAGTGTTCTAGACCCCTTAAGCCAAGAACACTTTCTATGTCAATAATTAATTAGAGAAAGGTGTGTTTTCAAAAACTGGTCACATCACAATGAGTTCATACATTTGAGTAACATCACAGTTCATCCATTTATTTATTTATTTATGATGAAGTCGGCGACGACGAAACACGTAGGGGCGGAGCTTACCCTCGGCGTTCTCTGACACTCCACGTGGTTTCCACTGCATGGCTGTAGCAATCCGGGACGCTGTATTGCCGATAACAACATTGCCTTTGTCTCTGGTACCACGCGCATATGAATCAATCCTATTGATTCCACTCCATTTGGTACGTTTGTACTTTTATTCTGCTATCAATAAATTATCATTAATATTGCACCATGAAGCGCCCTCTCTTTTTCTTCCAGACTACACATTAAGCCAGGAAAGGCTTGCAAAAGAGGAGCAGCGACATTTATCTTCTTGTCTGGTGCAAACTACCTTGTTTATATTCAGCCTGGTATAGTGGACAAAAACTTTCTGAACCTGCTTGGTTTTCTGAATAGACACTTGTTGCATGTGTGTAAAACCAAACCAGTGAGCGCACTTTTTTTATTTATTTTTATTTATTTATTATTTTCATATGTTTAATAGAAGCTACACTGATAAAACAATAGCAAATAAAAGGATGAAATATCTAATACTATAATAAACTGTAGATATTGCTAGTAGAAACATTAAAATGGTC
>WWET01002648.1:59212-87104 GCA_011038615.1 Limnodynastes dumerilii | reverse complement strand
ATATCTAGATTATCCCTTGCCATTATTGTGTTTAATTCAGAGATTTTATTTCCCAAGCTCCTAGCATTTGCACACATTGCTCTGAGAGGTTGCATTATGAATCTCCTCTTTATCAGTTCATTATTATTGCTAGATATGTTTATATTGCTTTTTATATTTTCTTTTCCATTTGTTGCTGTGGCTATATTATCTGTCATTATTGACTGGCCACCCAATACTTTTTGGTTAGGGGAGCAGGTAGTTTTATTAATTGTATCACTGCCCCCTTCTCCTCGTTTAAATGGTTTCTAATAAAGCATTTAAACTGCTTACTTAGAATATCTGTCCCCACAGAAGATGGGTGTAAGCCATCCTTTTTATACAAGTTCCTATTTTGCCAGGTGGAATGGCTATGTTCTATGAGCCCAAATCCTTCCTCATGACACCACTTCCTAAGCCACAGATTGAAATCATGAATGCGCCACATTCTACCTTCTTCATATCTGTGTACTGGCAGCACTTCAGAAAAAGTCACAGTATTTGCCACCTGTTTAAGAGCAGTTCCCAACTTTCTAAATTCATCTCTGACAGCCACAACTCCAGCATTGGCTAAGTCATTTGTCCCAAGATGGATAATGACATCAACCTCCCTTTCCTTGCTCACTGTCTTTACAATATTTAAAATGCGCTTTTTATCACGTGGTCAGGGACTTGCAGGAGATTTGCCTGCTCTTGTGTAATACCGGGAGAATTGCCTGAATTCTGTGAGTCTCATAGATTGTCCTTTCCAGTGACAGTATCAACTTCGAATAAGAAGTATTGAAAATGAGCAACTTATGAAACAAGCAAACAGAGGCTAAAATATATTACAGCAGCCTATGCAAGTTTGCTTTTTCTAAAAGTATGTTTTGATTTTTTTTTGTTTTATTTCAATGTATATTTTAAAATGCTGTTGTAAAATGTGCAAATCTGTGTTTTAACTAAGAGTAAAGCCATTTCACTAAGCAAATTTTCTCAGTTTTACACTTACACCTGCTCCAAGCTGGTGCAAAATTTCAGGTGAAAGTGCAGGTAATCCTCTCTGCTACTGTGCCGGCAGTAGAACTAAACCACTCACTTATTTATTTAACTATAGTGGACAAGAGCACACAGGAGTGGACACAGGTGAAATCGCTCTTTCCATACTCATGTGCAGTGCGAAATTCCATTGCGCTTCCGTCTAAAAAAGATCGCAGCTCTGGATCAGCTCCAGCGTATGCAGACACCAAGCCAAATGTAATTTTTTTTATTTATTCAAGTCAAAACTACAGTAAAACACTTTCCTGTCTTTATATAGTAAAATAACACAAACAAATTATAATATAGAAAATTCAAATTCTGACATCACTTACCCAATTTTTAATAAACAATTCATCAGATATTTATAAATATGTTACTCTGGCTAAAATAAATGGCTATTATCATTACAAAGTAATTATTTATAATGCATAAAATAGATATACTTATGCCATAGAATGGTCATTAACAATAAACACTCAGATTACAACAAAACAAACTATAATTCTAATTACAAATATATGCTAAATGCAGTGGTGGATTATCATTAGGTCCATGAGGTGCTTCTTGCTTGGTGGGGCAGCAATAGTCAGTTACAGAGGTTATATAAGTGGGACACCTGTAGCAGACCCTGCCTTCCAAGAAGCCCTGATGCCATCACATAGATCTGGGTCAAAAGGTTCCCTGACAGATGCTAGTTTATGGAGTGTCTGTGATCTGTCTACCAAAAGGCCAGTGTAAGCAAAGTTACAGTATGACAGGATAGGGGTCGGGCATCAGTGTTCTAAATAGGTTACCTAAGCTCAGCCCTAGCAAAATATTGAGTATATTAAGCTATATTGAAAAAGTTATACTTTTGCTTAGTTCTAATTCATTTCAGTTTATATTTTGCTAAGAGGATATTTTCCTTTTCCATGTTAGAAACTGAGGCATTGGCCTTGCCATAGATCATATATGTATGTGTCCAATATGTGCACAGTGTGTCCATTAATTGGCAATAGTAATTCACAGTGCAGTAACATTATGTCTCTATTCAAGACTCATTTTTGTTAAGTTTACCATTGTGGATAGTATCCAGATTAACCCAATATATCATTGCTTGAGGAGATTACATTTAAAGAGTAACATTTAATAAACTTGTGGGCTGGGTGAATGTTAATAACCAGCTGTAAAGAAGAGAACAAGTGGTAAACACTGGTGCTAATGAACTGCCTCTGTAAAATATTAATATTATAGATCAGCACAGAATAATTTCTACAGAAAAACTTAAAAATAAATGTAGCAGAAAAATACATTCCACAAAAAGATAGATCATTTATCACGCACACATATTGTCTTAGATGACATGTCTGCCATTCACGCGAAAAATGTCAATATCCCAGGTCTCTACCTTGTGTATGTCTACAACTTCTTTTAAAAGTAGACAGAAAATATATGAAGCGAGAAGTGTAAACAGCCTGTGTTTATCATTATGTAGGTGCAGCAAGGGAAGCTTGCAGGTATCCAGCCGGACAGGTGCACCTGATCCAGATATCAAAACATTCGCCGACACTGAGTTAGAATTTCAGACTTCAAACTCAGTACTAATGTTTGGGAATCACTGCTGGAGTATTGTGCAGTTGTCAAATATTTTATATATAGAGCAATGAAAAAATAATTTATGCATTTTTTTAAAATAAAATCATTAATATATAAATATATTTTTTACTAAGTTGACATTGTGATTAAAGTGTACGCACTATAAATAACCTTTACTTCCACTATACTATTAATACACTTCCTGATTGCCATCCAGAGTTTGGCAGAATCATGCCCCGATTTTCAAATTGCATGTAAGGAACACAATGAGGTTCAGATTTGCGTGTGCCTCTGGATCAAGCCCAATGTCATATTGATGAGTACTCTAGAATCACCAGCATTGAAGTTAAGCTGCAATTATAACTAGTCTTAATAGGGTTCCAAACTGAAACCAGCGCCTGCTGTTAAGTCACTAGGTTAAACTCATGTTCAGATATGTATTGATAACATTTCTTCACTCTACAAAATAGATTTAAGGTGTTAATTTTCAAGAGTTATTTTAACAAGAAGGTTCAAAATGGCAGTTTTTTTTATATTATAAGAAAACAACTTTCAGTAAATGGGAATGTACTTTCCTCCATACCCATTTTTTTCAATGAATGTACAGATCTCTGAAAACTAAAGACATTAACTAGAGTTTACTATGGTGCTGGGAACTCTAATACACATGCGCTGTAAAAGTTTCAGTGTGATTTGAGAAAGTCTCACTGGCGCTATACACAAAGCACAATACCGCAGATTTTTTAATTCCTCAAAAGCATTTTGATGGCTTTGTACACAATTTTCTCATTTTCTTCAAGGACGTTGATGAAACATGATTGGCTTCCCACTCCATCTCTCGAAATGGAATCCAGCTATATGTCCTATAGAGTGTATACTGTCCTATAGCATGTAAGCTTGTGTGCCCCCTTACCCACCCAGTCTGTTTATACTGATTGTTAAAATTATAAAGCACTATGTAATCTGCTGACGCTATATAAAAACCTGTTAATAAATAATATGTGCAGTTTGGGATAAATGGTCTGGATCCGGACTTAAGTAAGTGCTTGAAATTAGTTACTCATGGGCTAAACCATGTTGATTGCAGGGGAGTCAGGGCCGGCCCTAGCCAATCTGGTACCCTACGCAAGATTTTGGCTGGTGCCCCCTAGCAGAAAATCAACCTAGTGTATATACGAACATTAAAAAAAAAACCCTAGGCTTGACTTTTTTTTATTTATCGTCGAAGAAACACATATTAACTGCACGATATATATGACAGTATAAATATAAAGGAAACAGGGGAATATAATAGAACTATAGAATATAAATAAAATTTTAAAGACCACATATAGTTCATCTGCGTACGGGACAACTAAATAAATTGCGTAGTCTATGATTTTATATAAACGCAAAAAAAAAAAACTACAAAAAAAAACAATATAATACAAATAAGTTAAATCACAAAAAATAAAAACAAAGTATATTTTTTAACCTCATAAAAAATATATAAAAGAAAAAACAAATTCAGAAAAACAATAACAGCCATCTTCACGTCTTTTCCACAGTAATGTAAAAGACGTAGGGCCGGATTCAGAGCTCCGGCCGCAATGCAATTGAGGCCGGAGTTCTGCAAAAAGTGCTACTGCGCATGTGCAGTAATTTTGGAACGTAATCTACGTTACTTCTTGCAACGTAGATTGCGTACACATGGTTTTAAAGACCGCATGTACGCAATCTACGTTTCAAGAAGTAACGTAGATTACGTTCCAAAATTAGTGCGCATGCGCAGTAGCACTTTTCGCAGAACTCCGGCCTCAATTGCATTGCGGACGGAGCTCTGAATCCGGCCCAAGGTGGCTATAAATCACCATTACAAACCTATTTTTTCTAGGTTTCTAGTGACTTAAGAAGGAAGGGACATGCCTGGAAAATTTAAGAACAAAGATAAGAAGATTGGGTGGAGGGAGCCATTTAAATTAGGAAATCTGGGTGCAGTTAGGCAGAAACATTCTTAATTAGCTGCCCTACGTGCACAACTAACAATCTAAACATAAGGTAGCCCTATGGACTTCATTGGTCAGTTAAGAAGATGAAAACCAGGGGGGTGTCAGGGGAGTCGCCTTGTTACTAGTTGCGTATAATTAAGAACCTAAAGCCTTCTTAAGTGTGAATCAGGTCCTCTGTGTCTAGGTATTTTGCATCAGAAATGAATCTGTCTGCATAATGTCCAAATTGGCATTCTTCTGTCAGCATTTCTTCAGTCTGTAATTTTACCATCGGAAATTCGTACCCAACCCATCTAAAGGGGGTGGAAGATATACAGAGGGGTTACAAAAGAGAAAGCCTAAATGTTCAGCAGTTATAGATAGCATTGCCTTTTATTAGTGCAACTCCCCTATTTTTGTTTTAATTTCCTTAAAACTATAGGTGAGTAACTCTCTCTATGGAGTTTTACCGTTAAATAGAGGGGAAGGGAGGGTTAGTGTAATGAAAGGCGAGGGTTAGGGATAGAGTAATTGAAGGGGAGGGTTAGGTCAGGCTGTGGGGAGGGGAGTCTTTTCGAAAAAGGGCCATCTGCAGCGGCTAAACACACCTAAGGCAAAGGCATCATTGGTTGTCCA
This sequence comes from Limnodynastes dumerilii, assembly GCA_011038615.1. NCBI lineage: Eukaryota > Metazoa > Chordata > Amphibia > Anura > Limnodynastidae > Limnodynastes > Limnodynastes dumerilii. The sequence goes on along the minus strand of WWET01002648.1, from coordinate 81,888 downwards.
GTAGCCGTCTGGTAGCAGCCTGTTACAAGATTTTGTCAGTGTTAATAGGCCTGATCCAGACCTACGCTCGCATTTGAGCTAATGCTGATCGTAAGCGTAAAAATGGCAGTAAAAAGGCACTGCGCATGCGCATAGTGACAACTTCCGGTCATATCAAAGACCTTTTTGTAGCTGCGATTCTGGCGTCCGTATTGTTTGCGTTTTTACCGACGACGGGGCGTGTTTATAGCACAAAGTTATCCTGCTCAGACACCCCCCCCAGCCTTATATCCTCCTTCTCAGACACAGCCCCCCCAGCCCTATATCCTCCTGCTCAGATACAAGTTGTCAAGTTGTGTCCACAGTCAGTCACACACCATGCAGAACTCCTGGCTCACTGAAATGACGTCCTGTTTTTGATTCTCTGAGGCTGCAGCTTTTCACTGTGTGTGATGTCATCTACACTGACTCACTGCTTGGACAGACAGCGAGTCAGACCAATCAGTGTACAGGATAAAGGCAGGAAGTTCAGTCTTTCTCTGTCTCTCCCCTGCAGTGTCTGATTAGATCATCTGAGTTACTCTGACTCAGAATGATGTAATCAGACACTGCAGGGGAGAGAGATATTGGGCTCTATTTACTAAGATAATTTTCATATGATAAAGCCCGTTTTCGTGTGAAAACGGGCTTTATCATATGAAAACGAATTAGTCCATATTTACAAAGTTATCATAGCAATAACAGTCCCGATCGCCGGCCCGCTCTAATGAATGCAGGCTGGCATTTACTAAGTGTCAGCGTGGATTTTAACAATCTGCACCGACACGTTAAGAAACGTCACCTGAAGCTGGCGTTAGGTTAAGTATTCCAGCGGTCTTCCCATGTAAACCCCTTTTCCTCCCCCTAATAGCTGTTATTATGGGAAGGAAGAGGGGGGTACATGTCCGGAGACCGCTGGAGCCTAGTTGCTATCATTAGCGCTCAATGCGCTAATGATAGTAAATAGAGCCCTATGCCGGCACTCAGAACTACTGGCACCGATTTACTTCTGCTCACCACCGAGTGCAGAACAATTTTAAAGAATGGTGTGGACAGCAACACAGGCTTTGTGTCGCCACTCTGGTGAGTTGCCGCCCTAGGCAACTCGCCTATAATGCCTATAGGGAGGGCCGGCCCCGAGGAGAGTCATATTTCATCTGTTGCAAACAGTATTAGAGTTGAGAATTGATGTTTCCTATCCCAAGTCTAAATAACAGTGTGATAGTAAATCTGGTCAGTATCTGTGTGCAGTAAGCAATTCAAAGATATATCCCTGCATGCAAAGAATATAATTAACTTGACTCTCCCTGCAATCAACATGGTTTAGCCCAGGAGTAACTAATTTCAAGCACTTACTTAAGTCTGGATCAAGCCCGATATCAGTAAGTAATCAGATTCTTTATTTTCACTAATTCTTTCAAGCATTTTTAGTATGTATTCTGTAGTAGCATATCCAGTGGAATCAACTACGTGGATGTTACTAGCAAAAATTATTATAGTTCACTGAATCCAAGTAGGATCTGAGAAAAAGACTAGGACCAAAGGGCTTTAAGAACTGTTTCAACTCATCAGTTTACATTGTGCTGTTGCTTAATATGTTTGTAGCAATGCATTAACGGATGCCCTCCACAAATTACACTTGTCCATCTTAATAGCTAGTACTCTTGGCATAGCACGTTTGCTTAGCTCTGCAGTGGAGTACATGAGTATGTCAGGTTCAGTAGTGCGTCTTTAATGGACTAATTGCATATAGAGCTGTAAGTGCTTTGAAAAATGTTGAAATGGCCTCAATTCTTGCGTTTATTGATGGTGTCATCATGGATCACACCAGACATATTATATTTGATGAAAAAGATTAACTGTTGATTTGCAGTAAAGCTGCCAATTTCTTGTCTCCCTATCAGATGCGGTGCCAGTGTATTTTGCCATTTTTACTACTGTGTCCTTACCTCCCTCTTTAATGAAAAAACAATACAACTCACTCAGCTGCTAAGTCAGGTTGTCCCTGGTAGTGCAGTTCCCATGCACCTTGTCTTCACCCTGAGTCACCTGGTGATGAACTGTAACATAATGGAACATTGTTGCTGAAGATGTAACTCCTTGTCATCATTGTTGAGTCAGTGGTCAATGTAGAAGGAATAATTATCTGTACGCATGTTTCTTTACTAAAGCACATATGTTAACAGGAATATATATGGGATGCAGTTGCTGGCTCGGATGGCCCTATTTGAAAATTATATTTTCTCCAGCTGAATTGCGGATTTATCATTGTTGAAAACTTCAGCAAACAGAAAATAGCTATTGAGAACGGTTACGGTAACTTATTGGTAACGGTTACCTATTTTGACCTGTTACCAATAGCTGCAGGCTCTGGCTGGTAAAAGGTTAGGGTTAGGCTGTGGTGGCCACAACGGGTATACGGTTAGGGTTAGGGCTTATGGGAAAGGTCAAGGTTAGGCTGCGGGACATGCAGGTTTAGGGTTAGGCTGCAAGACATGGAGGGTTAGGGCTCAAAAAGGAGTACATTAGGGTCAGGCTGCAGGAAATGCAGGGTTAGAGATTAAGAGTTAGGGATAGTTAAAAACACCTGTTCGTGCAGAAATGTATGCGACACTGTTCATACGCCATTCCCCATCATACACCAATAAGCTGTTGCAAAACATACACACACACACATATACATACATACTAATATTCATTCATATAAATTCATACATCACAAAAAAGATTTAAGACTCGAGCTGGGTGGATTGGGTGATTATGGCTATTTCAGAGCATTAGCTACCAAGACAGAAACTGCCAATCTGTCAGAAAGAAGAAATACAAATAGATTATGGAGGAGCTCTAGAAAAAAACAAATGAATAACAGAAAGTTATTATCCCAACTGGGATCAGGACTGATCTGTTAGGCATATATCCAGGGAGTATAGGAATTTAGAGCTATTGAGCCTTTTTGTGGTGCATATTCACATGTGTGATATTTATACATCTATTGGTATCACCATTGCAAAATACCCATATTTTAAGTGTTATAGTTTAATAAATTAACTTTTAATTTTATCCTGTTGAGATTCATTTGGTTTTTTCTAGCGCTCCTCCATAATCTATTTTCATACATCACAAATAAACACGTATCTGTTACAGACTAGTATCTAGGGACCAGCTAGATGGGATATTAAAAATAAGAAGAAAAGAAGTGAACATTTACACCTGGGCTAAACCATATTGAATTTCAGGGGGAATAAAATTTATTTTATTTTTTGGATGAAAAAAAACACTTTGATTTTTGATATTGCACACAGATGAAGACTTGGGGCCAGATTTACTAAGGGTCGTTTTTTTTCTGCGACTATTTCCAGCCATTGGTGCAATTTTCTAGTGACCTGGGTGCAGGGCAGCTATCAGCCGAGCCTACTGTCCCGGGCCCTGGAGCTGATTGGGCCCGCAGATACCATCCCTGTGCAGATCCAAGGCAACCCCGCCCCAATGCGTCGTAGCAGGAGGATCAGGCTGCAGGGGAGGGAGGGGGAGGGGCAGGGGGGGGGGGGGGGGGGGCACAGAAGATGTGCCCCGGGAACCAAAATATCTGGTGGCGGTCCTGGCGGTGTGCATCGATTTTTGAAGGGTTAATTCACACAAATTATCTTCACCATTCTCCTTTGTAAAAACAAAACAAAGAGTTCAATTTTAAAAATAATTAAAACATACTTTTACACAAAAAAAATGCATACCACGGCATGCTATTATCCCTTGGCATGCTGCCACATATAATAGTAGAAGGCACTGCATACCCATGTGTTACACGGCATGCTGTGCCTTTTAGTACTATAAGCGTTAATGGCATGCCACCGCATATATAACATGCCAGCAAAAACATTTAAAAACCATGTCATCCAATAATTAGTTAATATTAATGTGCCCCATAAATTAGTATAATTAATTGTCCCAGATACATGATTTAACCTAATGAAGATGTTCCAACATGGTTTTTAAATGATTATGCTGGCATATCATATAAGCTGCGGCATGCCACTCAGGGGCGGAACATTAGTGCAGCAGGTGCAATGACATCGGGGGCCATGCTGATACAAGGGCCCATAGCCGTCATCATCACACCGCCGAAGCTCCCCACCAGGTTACCTGGGATATCATTAGGGCCAAAGAATATTGTTAGCACTTGGGCCCACAACTTGCTAGTTCCGCCTCTGATGCCATTAACATTTGGCATGCTGCCGCTTATGATACTAAAAGGTACAGCATGCCCTACAACACACGGGCATGCAGTGCCTTCTAATACAATATGCTGTAGCAAGCTAAGGGTTAATAGATGCATTTTTTAGTATAAATTTGCGTTTTAATGATTTTTTCTATTTATCTTTTTATTTAATTTTTATATTTAATATGAGGTTTTTTCTAAGTGGGTGTCAGTTTTAACAAAATTGACACTCATAACCAGAATTTTTTTCTGTGATTTTCCTGGGAAGTTAAATGCGATTTTTATAAGCGACATTTAGTAAATCTGGTGATTTCTATGTTTTGATTTGTCAAAATCGCCATGGCGATGCTAAAGAGGTCGATTTAGACATGTCTCAATTTTGGGTGATTTTAAGATGTTTTGCCTTTAGTATACCCCTTAATTACAAAATCACCAAAAAATTCGCCCCAAAAAGTCGATTTTTACAAATCCATCCCTTTGTGCTAGGAAGTATTACCTCTAAACTCTAATACAGATAAAATTTGCCTCCCCTGATTTGACATGTTTTTGCCTAGGTGTAAATTTCTACCTGTTCTCCACTTATTTTCAAATTCTTGATCTGGTCCTTGTTAGCTCAAAAAAGTGAGAGAAAACACTAAAAAAATATGATAGTGCAAAATGACAGCATATTAGTAAAAAGTACATAAAGGCTTATTGGCACCTGTATTTATCTTGTCATTCTGTCACAGGGAAACCATATCACAAGAAAATATATAATAGATGAATATGTCAGTGTGGATAGATAGATACAGTAGATAGATAGATAGATAGATAGATAGATAGATAGATAGATAGATAGATAGATAGATAGATGGGCTAAAGGTGTCTGTAAACAAGAACACTATCTCCTTTTGTCCTTCTATGCAATGAAGAGCACTCTTTAGTGCCTGGTGCCTGCCGCTTGACCATGAAGGAACGGTTATTATATAGTCCCCCACGTTCACCTCATGTGTCATCTGACCAAAGGAAATTCTACAAAGTGAAAGGCTCATGCAAAATTTATGCTTATATGGCTGTTTCAGTGAGTGGGAAAATCAATACTGCAGGCTTGATGCACAAAAATGACTGAGTGCTCTCTGACTGACACTAAAAGCACTGTGAGATTGAGAGACGGCATTTGCTGTTCATGGAATCAAGTGTATTACAGTCTTATAATAGTCTGCTACCCTAATATTACCCTTTCCATGATATTATTTTTTGATAACAATTATGATTGTGGGGTTTAAGGCAATTACACTATTATAAAGGGAAAAAAGCTTCTTTTTATATCCCTGTAAAGCTGTCATATATTTCATACCATAACTGCCTTCCAATTATTTCTGCAACAATGTGCTCTGGTAGAAAGACTATCCTAATGGATAAATATTATCCTGATTTGTTTTATAAGTAAAGATCGCTGCCATGATGCAGTCTTAGCACGTGTGTTTTCTCTGTATTCTAGATGCTATGTTACAAAGAGTAAAAATATAGGGCCGTATTCACAGATCCGTTTTTGCGAATAGTTCCGTGCGTGTTTTTAGGATCAGATTAACTACGCATGCGTAATAATTTTATATACGCTATTTACGTTGAATTTACGCACGGAAGTCCATTAGGCATGTACTTGTGAATCGCACTTGGTGACATACGTGCGGAGTGGTGAGGTAGAATTCTGTACGGACAAAGTTACGTGAAAGCGGGTGGGGGGGGCATTTAAATGATCATTTGAGGGCGCGGTTAGTTACATACGCACGTTCGTAAGTATTATACACACGTAAATGCACACGTAGAGATAAGGGTGCCCTATGGAGGCGTAAGTCACCGAAAACCTGTCCCTGTGAGGGAAGTGTCATGGGTAATGCCTTGCAACGTACGTGCGTATAATTACGTACCTTTAAGTAACGGATCTGTGAATACAGCCCATAATCCTTTGTTTTATTGCAGAAAAAAAAATACAACTAAATCCAAATTAGAAAAACATTTGCAAAAACAATAGTACTTATTTACTGACACAAAAAAGAGAAACCAAGACACATGGGAAATAATCAATGCATGTAAAGACAAAAATGGACAGTGCAAGGCAAATGTGTCTAAAAAATATACTGAACATACCGTTTATCACACATATCGTTTTGGTGTTGTTAAAACCGAAATTTGTAATATATTTTCTGTTTATATATATATATATATATTATTTTTTTTTTATTTTTTTTTTCATTTTATCTTAAATAAAATCGTTTTGGTTTTTTTTTTATGGAAAAAAAGTCCAGTATAGGCTTTTTAGACCACATAAGGACAGGACATTTCAGAACTAGCATGTGCCATGGGATCCTACAGTAGCTAGTAGTGGTAAGAAGACAGCCAGGGCTGATAAATGTTTTAACTGATGTTGCTATAATTTAGCTTGAGCTAAAGCGTTATTAATAAACAGGCTACATAATAGTGGCCACATACAATAGTGGAGTAAATGAAATCACTTTTTGAAAATATTTCACTAATGTTTATATTTACAGTATTTAAGAGTTTAAGAAAGGTGTAAAATGTCCATATAACACACAAAGGAATACATTGCTACATTGGGATATTACCACATGGAACAATCTATCATGTTTCTAAATATCTTGGTCTCTACATTGCCTTGTTAGATGATTGCCTCTGGTTCAGTCTGCCAGGATAGTTTCATTTGGAAACCCGCTGTGTTTCTTTATGGGGAGGGTGATGGGAATGATGTGAAGCTTGAACATTGACAATAGCTGGATCCTTTTGTGAAGGACAATAAATTCTGTGGCAAACAGCAGTCAGGTAGCTAACAAGCGATAGCTGCCATGGTTAGACTGTCTTTCCTACAGTTGTTTTCTTTCTAAACTCTATTAGTAACCTATTAGTAAACCAGTATATCCACTATTTGTAAAGTAATACCAAAGGAATAGATATATTATTTAATCCAAGTCTAGTATTCCTTAGTTTTACTCCCCCTCTTGCTATCTCACTTCAATGAATACTGACATACTATCACATGTTCTAATAGTGAATGATTCCACTATTATTAGTTTTAACCTGAACTAAGTATACTCACCTATCAGTTCTCTCTGTACATTTTAAATTTAATTCCCTCTGCAGCTCAACGTGGTTTTGTCAAAGTGCTTCCCTGTTTTAGCTTTTGCTGCTATCTAAGAATCAGCACCATTGCAAATTAAAGATAAAATATATGATATATGGAAAAGAATGACATTCATTTTTATCAATGTACTTTAATTAACTTTGAATGCTTTGGTTGTTTCATGACATGTACATGAGGCATTAAATATGGACTATATATTTTTTATTTTATTTTAGTATATTTTTTTTTTTTAAAGTGACAGCTTTCAATTAATCAAAGAGAGCAAAAAAGTATGATTAAAAAGATTATCCAGAAAAAAATGTATTAACATCTACTTTGTGAAAGTTAATTATCTCAATAGCTGTCTTATTGTGATGCATATGTATGGGACCTGCTGTATCCTCACAGGTTTTCCCTATGAACTACAGTCTGTTCTCATATAACTGTTTAGAATATTTGCAGCACTCATTAGACCAGTCAGTAATATTGATTTTCCTAACAACATGCCTTGGGTCATCAGTGATGTCTTATTTATGTAAGTTAACAGTGTTACATGAAATATGACTTACTAATGTATCCAGACCCCAGTTTTGCAATGTTTATCATTATAGATTTGTAGCTCACCATATATTTAATTTTGCTTTTCTTATAGAACCTGGTAGACCACCTAGTTTTTTTGACATATTAATATAAAGTAACAATTCTATCAATAATGTATAAATATTGCAGACAGTTATACGGAACTGATACATATTATTATAGAGTTAAAGTTGATCTAATTGCAGTTAGGATCTTAATCCTGATATAAGAAGCCATGATCTTTACAATATTACCCCCCTCTGATGATGCTTGGTATGGTCCACACTCCAGTGATCCTCTCACAAGTGCACAACTATGAATTTTAGATCTCCAACATAGCAGATGAATGGTTTAGCAGAAAGAGGTGTGTTAATGCAACATTTCCACCTTTGAAAATCTATGTTGAACTGCAGGTAGAGGCTAATTAAAAATGTGCTTATAAAGGACCAGATCCAGACCCAATTTTGGTACAGAGAAATAGCTTTGACAATGAAGAGGAGAAGAGAGTATTTAAAGGTAAGTAAAGTCAAGCAGAGTTTGGGGCAAACAGGGAAAGTGAGTAGATGGGAGTAGGGTGGGAGGGTTGAGTTACTGGCAGACATGACGGGAGTGCTTGATAGACATGGGGGAACCATAGGGAGATCACAGTGGGGAGAGTGTGCTGGAAAGATTTGGGGAACTGAACAGAACATAGGAGCAGGGATGCTGGACAAAAGTGAAGGAGCAACAGAAAACAAAGATGTAGGGGATGATGAACAGAGATCAGATGACCAATTGCTTGAGGGAAATGTACATATTTATGGTATTAGTTAAATATTTTTGCTGTTTGGGGATAGTGTGATGTAGGTTGTTTAATAACTAAATAATTAATATTCTCCTTTTCAAACAGGATCTGGTCAGATAACTACAATACTGGTGCACCAGCAGCAACACCAGGCAGTCAAAGCAGCAAGAACAGGTAGGAGAGGTATGAATATTTTTGTGGGGCATTTATGCTGCTGTGAGCAGTTTAATTAATTTAAAACTCACCCTATTTACGATGCATCAATTAACCCTGCCTTCATACATGCCCTGAGTATGTACACACTCATCAATAAACTGTCGTAGTTATCAGCAAGAGTTAAGGACACGTTGACCCTCCATCATTCACATATCTACATCCCATTTACCATAGAGGAGACAGTCAATGCACGCCAAAGAGGATCAATGAGAAGGACAGAAGGTAACATTTTTTTTTACTGGAGTACTGATCATTCTAAGCTACTGTACATATAGAAATAAAAGTTTTATAGATCCACTTTCTTGTCATATCGTGTCTTGACTATGGCAACCTCCTACTCATTGGTCTCTCACTCACCCATCATGCCCCCCTTCAATCTATAGTTAATGCCACCTCCAGGCTCATCTTCCTCTCATGCCGCTCTACTTCAGCCTCTCCTTTATGTCAAACACTTCACTGGTTTACTGTCCGCTTCAGCGCTCTTTTTAAACTCCTTACCCTCTCATTCAAGGCCATCTCCTCATCCACTGCACCCTGCCGCTCCTCCCTCATCTCCATGCACACCCCTTCCTGCCCTCTTCATTCTGCTAACCACCACTGTCTGACCTCACAGCTGATCCCCACATCTCACCCAGGACTTCTCCTGCGCTGCTCCACTGCATTGCAATGACGTTCCTCTTCCAGTCAGGCTCTTCCCTACCCTGCAGGTCTTCAAACACCCACTCAAAATGCACCTGTTCAGGCTAGTCTACCCATCCTCCACCTAACATCCTCACTACCTCACACTTCTATCCCTCTTTCTCCGTCTTTTCCTCCAGCGCTCACACCAGCAGTCCACCCCTCACCCTCTTGTCCGCCTCTGCAACCCTTTACCTCGTCCCCTCTTGGTAGCCCCCTCTACCACTCACTGCGCTGTTCTAGTCTGTTACCTTATTTTTTAACCTCTACTCACTTTACTTTATTTTACTTTTATGTTATATTTTATATATTTAAATAGTATTTTATATTGTACTATGATGTCTGTTCCTTCCCTGTAAGTCTGTGCTGTATCTTGTTGTATTTTGTAAGGAACTGCAGACAACTAGTGGTGTCTTATAAATAAATTATTAATAATTATTAATAATAATCTTTCCACAAATCTTTCATTCTAATTGTATAAATAAAAAAGTATTTTATAATGCAGTGTAAATGTATATTTTTAAAATAAAAAATTCATATATCACAGAACAGCAATTTATTTGGAATTTTCTTGCTAGTTTAGTGAATTCCCCTAGTGCAAAATTCAGAATTGCATATGAGATATTTGAGTGTCTCAAACGATGTATGATAAATGAAGTAGCATGCTACTTATACGCTTATCATGTTCTCAGACTAGCAACAGGTTCAGCAAAGGGCACCGCCAGTAAATGAAATTTTCCACCAGGACAATATATCATCAAAAGAAATGTATGCACTGAAAACTTACAAGCTCGTTCAAGACGAGGATGAGGTGTGAAATGGTAAAAAATGAGAAGCCGAGACAGCAATACACTGCATTACAAATTCAGCAGCATCCTCTGAAGATACTACATTATATACATTACAATACATAAGAAACTAAACATATTTCTTTACTCCACGTGTAAAAAAAAAAAAGATTTCCACAAGACTACTTTCCAAAACATACTGTTCTACAAATACAAATTTCTAGTGCTTATTCATAGCAAAAATGTTTTGTTTGGATTTATCATGAAGAGTTTGGGATTTTTTATTTTTTTTTAAAGGTGCAATTATTAGGCTTATACAGCTCAGCACATATTTTGGTATATTTTCAGGTACCGTTGTTGCTGGTGTTTGCTGTAAGAATGCACAAAACTGAAGCACAACTTACAAACACGTAGACAAAAATATAATAAGACAGACTACAACTGTACAGACATATTGTTGATGGAAAGGGATGTTTTACCTTACAAAATGTAAGTCTTCCCATGAATTTTTGTGCATATTAAAAGTCATGTTTTTGTTTCTTTTGGGTCTTTTACTCCAGTGGTCGTCAACCTGCCCCCCCCCCCACTAGTGGGTGATTCAAGCTTTCATGGTGGACAGCAGTGGCATATCTACCATGGGTGCAGAGTGTGCAGTGCACACGCCGCCCCCCTGCACCCAATGGAGGATCCCAGTACCACCTATATCTGTACAAACAGTCACCATTTGTATAGATATAGATGGGGTTGGGAAGGAGAATAGGGGGGGCCTGTCTGGGGAGGGGGGGCCGTGTGGGGGTCTGCACACGGGCCCCTTCATTTCTAAAAATGCCCCTGGTGGGCAGTGGGGGTTTTGGCGGCCATGATGGCAATCACAACTGGTTGTGGCTGATGATGATGTAATTTGCAGTGTGGTGGGTCAATGCTATAACAGCGAACATTGTATAGTCTGCATGGAGATTAGACTAGTGCTTGTGGCTCTTTTGTATATGAAAACTTACCCGGACATTGTGTAGTCAGTTTCTAAATAATGTCTGGGTAATAAAGTTTGCATATACAAAAGCATCATTCATAAAGCAGAGAGCGCCAGGTAAGACACAAGAAGAGTGTAGAAAACAGCAAAGGTAAAAATACTTTAAAACTTATTAAGTAAGAAAGGTTGTAAAATGTGGAAAAAAAAGAAAAAGAGCAAGCGCATGCATAAATCAATGTCAGATAAGCATGCGCATGCATAAATCAATGTCAGATAAGCATGCACATGCATAAATCAATGTCAGATAAGCATGCACATGCATGAATCAATGTCAGATAAGCATGCGTCTGCATGACTCAATGTCAGATAAGCATGCGTCTGCATGAATCAATGTCAGATAAGCATGCGTCTGCATGACTCAATGTCAGATAAGCATGCACATGCATGAATCAATGTCAGATAAGCATGCACATGCATGAATCAGCATCCTCATTGTGACATTCAGTTGTTACAATTATTACATATATTGCATCTGATAAATTTTATGCAGTGTATGCCCAGCTTAAATGACAGATAATAAAGATGTTAGGTGTTGCACTTGTTAAAATAGTGACAAAATGTAACAATTTCAAAGCCTCATAGCATGTGTGCTCTGGATTTCACTGCAGACTACACTTTGCTGTTTGTAGCCAAACTCTAAAACAGGTCCTAAAATCCTCAGAAATCTAGAGAATCACCAGCAAAAAGGATTTGTAATAATTTCAAGTACTATACTTTTTATTTTATTTCACAATTTTCTCTAATTAAGAAATGATTGTGGGAAATAGTATTGTGCAACCTGCTAAATGTTTGTGTAAATAGAAAATAATCTGGATCAAACTATTAAAACAACCTCAAACAGTACTTGTGTTTTGTAAAATAGTGGACATCATTTACATACTTTAAAAGTTTAATGCATGCATAATTTTATTGCGGGAGGGATAACGGGCCGTATTCAGAGATCCGTCTGGCGATCGGTCCCCAAATATACGCACGGACGGAGCAAGTAACACCCACCAAAACACCAGTCACACCCCTTGCTAATCCGTACCCACGGAGACTTCCGCCTCCATAGACCAGCTGTAACTTTCCGTGGCCTTTTCCAAGCGTATGTGTCCTCTGTCCGTGCGTATCTTTATAATCACGCCCACTTCCCTTCATTTAAATGCCTCCCCGCCCATTTCTATGTAAATTCTTCAGTGCAAATTTTTCCGTGGGAGATCCGTGCGTATTTACCCAAGTCCGTCCGTGAGGCACTTCCGCGCGTATAGTCTACATGAACAGTGTATAAAAAGTTACTACGCATACGCAGTTGAAACGTACTTAAAAATACGCACGGAAAACAAAGAAAAAACGAATCTCTTGTCCTGTTAATCTTTTGTCATTTCACCTATTTAAACAAAATTGCAGTTATCCCAGGTTTGTGCAAGTGTCACAGTAGCTATGTAGTTAATCTCTCTTCACCAGCTTGACACCAGATTTATAGAGGGAGTCTATAAAATGTTACTGTTTAAGGTTAAGGATCATTTGAACTTTTGCTCAACATAGAGTTTTATGTGCACACTGTAGGTACCACTTTCCATTGAATCACCGGGCAGATCACATCGTCTGACATCCACATTAATGGTTGGAAAAGTATATAAAAAGTTTATTTATATTTTTGCCTCAGGTTTTCTGTAATTTCAAAATATAGTTTCAGAAAGCAAACACAGTGTATCCATGAGTATACCTAGCAAAAGCAACTGTGAAAATCTGTATCAATCCTCTATGAAGTGTGTACATGACTGAGACATAGAATACTGTTGCGCCTTCATATTACTTTCATTTATTGTTATATACATATCTTTCTGCAAATTACCTAAAAACAGCACCAAAAGCACCTGAACAAGGAAGTGTACCTAATAAACACACGAGAAGTGCAAAACAAGTAATTAGGTTTTCATATGAAAATGAATAAGAATAATTATAATAGTTTCATTGATAAAGCATTTTTATATTTTTGTACTGTGTGAAGTGTATTTGAGTACTGAGCACTGACGTAGATCTCTCTCTTTCTCTCTCTCACTCTCTCTCTCATCATCTCACTAACCACGGCTCTTGTGGTCTGTGTAGAAGTTATCTGATCATGCACTGATGTACTTGTGGTTAGTAAATGATGGGCCTTCAACTATCTTAGCTCAGTCCATCTCCCTGGAGGCTCTTTACCCTTCTGACATTCTTTTGCAAATCTGCCAGAAACATTCCCTTTCACACTGGGATCATTACGCAAAGGTCCTGAGTAAGCAGCTATTAATTAGGGTGATTAGACCCGAGGCTGCAATTATAAACCACAAGACCCACTTAGCATCTACTCTCCATTTCTGAAAGTGATAATGTTTCAGAAAGCTTCATTTACCACCATATAGCCATTAAATAAACCATTATCCACAATAAACCAATGATAGACTAGACTGAAAGGCAATAGAAAATATAATTTTTATAGTATTTCATTGAATGGATCCCTATATTATCAACCTTTGTATACACAATGATTGTGGTTATTTTGTTTTACCTAAGTATCATTTTCTAATAAAAAATGATTACTATTTTCCCTATTTCTATAACAAAATATGTTTACTAATTATAACCAAAATCTCTAATATAACAGTGTTTCAAACATAATCCATTTTACACAATTTTAAACCAATGGCAAGTGGCATTGAGCTGTCTATATGTAACTGCTTGATTTTCACTAAATATTTGGAGATTCAGGGTCTGGCTGAATAGTGTAGAATATTTTTTATACCTTTACACTGCTCATCCCCTGAACAAACCTGTGCACTATTGTGACTGTACAAAATAAGACGCCTCACTGCTATTATACTTATTTTATTCAATAGTTAATTCATGAATTTGGCTACATTTTTATTCATATTTGCATAGTCAGCTAATAGAACTTTTGCTTATGTTGATGTAAAGGAAAATGTGGAGCTATAGGATAATTATTTTGTGGTGAAATTAGCTAAAGTCATTGGACCTGATTCAGGGTTTTTGCACAAGCAGAATGCACAAGTGTTGTACGTCACATCCAGAGTTGTGCGTTTCTGCAGAAACACAATGAGTGTGGGTCCATGCATAGAAAATATGATTTTTTACAAAATTAGATTCCTCCCAGCCAGTTGCTGGGGGGCATAGCAATCGATCCACAGACCACAGAAAGCTTCGTTCTGCGAAATTGTAAGAAAAAATAATCCCTTCCCTAATTCTAACCCTAATCCTCCCCTCTCACTACCCTAACCCTCCTTTCCTGACAACCTGACCCTAACCCTCTCTCCCCTGCAGCCTGACCCTAACCCTCCCTCCCCTGTAGCCAGACCCTAACCCTCCATCTACTGCAGCCAGACCCTAACCCTCCATCTACCGCAGCCTGACCCTAACCTTCCCTCCCCTGCAGACTGACCCTAACGCTAACCCGCACAAATAATTTACTCACCTGTTTCAGGTCTGGTGATAGCAGCGGCGGAGGGATATTGGTAATTGTGAAAGTGAATGGATAAAGTATGCCAAACAACATACTCACCCATTCATTAAGAAAAGTAGAAAGTGGTAAGTATTCGAAAATGGGACATTCGAAAAGAAACTTTTGGATGTCCCATTTTTGGCAATCAGATTTTCGTACCGGAGAGTGTAACTGAAACACAACTCTGCATAGGACATAGGGAAAATCCATGCAGGCGGAGCCTATTTTTTCAAGGGTTTTTTTTTTTTTTAACATATAATAATATTGAAACACCCCTTTTAGCTATCTGGGGAAAAAATAATTTTTGGGAGTAGACTGTACACCCAAAAAGGGGGTGCTCGGAATAGAGACTTATAAATAATTTAAAAAATTTACTTTAAATAAGGATTTTATAGGATTTTATAGCCAACAACCGCTGCTCTGTAGGAGGAGAGTCAAACCTCCTAATATACAAGACAGAAAATACAAACAACAGAGAGCCAGGAAACCTCAAGGTCTACATAGAGATCATGGAAATGAAAAAAACAAAACAAAATTCACCTAAAGAGGAATTAGATGGTTATACAACTAATTAATGGCAACTAGCAACACACCACCTAATATATGATCACAGTGTACAGCATATTATTAACAAAAAATCATGAATAGACAAGTAATGAAAACCACACTTTGGTTTCTACACCAGGGTTAATAAGTCAATAGATGTTTGGAGATAAAAAAAATATTTAGAACAGACAAATTAGGCCGCTAGGCACAGCGTGTGTCAAATTTAAAATAGACTACGAGTGTCTTCTTAGTATTTATATCATCCGTTGTAATTCCTGGCGCTCTGTTGTTTGTATTTTCTGTCTTTTAATTATCTATATATTATTTACAGCAATGCCTGAGCATATTTATGGCATTCTGCTGCTAATCTGGCATTTAAAAAAAATATTCTGCTTAAATGTATTTTAAACATGTATTCATTCATAAAAATTTGGTAGCACATTTTTTTAAAACATATGAGCACTTCCGCGTTGAAAGTGACCCGGAAGCGCAGACAACTTACAGAGCTACTGCATCTATTTAAATGACTCAAACACCCATTTTCTCATTTTATTATCGTGGAATGCCCATTCTGCTAGAGCAGAGCACACAGATACAGACACAGGCATATGGGCAACAGTGTGCCTATCTTTCTGTGCTCGCTACCCTTCTGGGCATGTGCAGTGGCAATTCCCACTGAAGCGCAGCTCTGGATCAGCCCCATTAAATACATTATATGAATTTTCAAAGAGATCTAAATTTATATATCAAAATATTAATGAGAAAAATATATAAAACACTCTGGAATTGTTGGAACAATAAAGGCATTTTCTAGAATATAGTTTTGGGAGTTTGGCTTCATAGACAATCACAACTTAAATCATTTCAAGATGATATTTTTCTCCATATCACTGACTTTTATATGTCTGTACGGATTTAGTTTATTTGCTTAATTGGTAAAAAATGGAAGCAGACTATATATAATATATTCACCGCACACAAACTCAGAAGAGCTCTGGAAAACTGTTACAGGATAATTGAAGTATTTCATTTGGAAGTTCAATTTGGATATTAGAGATAACACAGAAAAAGTTATCCTGGCAATAAAACTGTAAAGGTAAGTTCTCTGTGCTGGAAATACTAGATAATACATGTTCACTCTCTGGACAGTGCCCTCATAATGCAAGAGCAAGTGCAAGCAGCAGTTAAATTGTATTGGCGTACACTTGATGTTCTCCTTTAATAGCACCCAGTAAAAGGCTGAATGCATTCAACAACAGTAGCTGAAAAAAGTGCAATGAGTCATATTAAAGGAAAATGGAGAAAAGGATACAAGACTCTCCACTGAACACAATCTCATATTGTAGGCAATCTATGATAACACTATTTTCATTTCAATTCAGTCCCATAAAATTACCACTAACATTACAGCTCATGCAGAACGCAGATAAATGTAAAAATGTCACAGAACTCTTCCAGATGGGACTTTTAGTTCCACTAGATCGCCGTTTACTTTTTTTTTTACTTGTCTAATATTTCATTACAGGCTTCCATAAGTTAATTTTCTTTCCAGTGACCATGTAAATCACAAATCAATTTTCATTTAAAATGCCTGACTACGGATTGTTCTTGAAAGCTCAAACCATATGCTTGAGTGAACTCATGGGCATCCATAATGTGCATTTAAAAATGTTTTGCTTCTCCTTTTTTTTTATTTAGTTTATTATTTTTTAAAGGATTTTTCCTTTTAAAAAGAGAAAATATATATAAATATTATATGGTACATAGAAATGTACAATATGCTGTTTGTTAACATTTCTAGATGAAATTTAAAAAAATTACATTTCCCGTATTAGTCCATGAAAATGATGGTTGTGACTGGTTGTAACATTGGTTTTATATTATCCCATTATAGGATTGAGGGTGTGGCTCCATTTTCGAACTGGTTCTCAAATCTATTGCTCCTGCCTTGCTGGGAAGAAGCAATCGATCATCCCCAGGATGAAGTCACAGCAGCAAATGGTAAGTATTTATCTAACCACAACCCTTATCCTAATCCTTACCCTAACTCTCTCCTTCTATTACCCTAACCCTCTCCTCCCCGCAGCCAATTCCCGTCTAAGGCTTAAGACTCCCTTCCCCGCAGCCTGACCCTAAGAATAACTTGCAGTCTAACCCTAAGACTCCCCTCCCCGCAACCTAACCCTAAGCGTACCCTCCCCACAGCCTAACCCTAACCTTCTCATCCCCGCAGCCTGACCCTAAGATTCCCCTCCCTGCAGCCTAGCCCTAACCCTCTCCTTTCCTAAGACTGACCCTAAGACTCCCTTCCCTGCAGCCTAACTCTAAGACTCCCCATAGACTCTACTGATACACTCACCCGTCCAGTTCGGCGGGTCTGCAGTGGTGCGGCGGTGGTTTCATAAATAAGGAATGGGTAAATATACCGAAAAATTTATTTGGCATACTTACCTATTCATTAGTAAAACTATCTAATTACTAATATTTTGAAAATAAAGACTGTCTGTCTGTACTGTATTTCAAAAATATAATTTTCTTTGCACAGAACGCGTCCCTAGGATTTTATAGCTTATAGAGCTTTATTATGGGGAACTATAGAGAACTATTATTTGAACCCAATTAAGGAGGAATAAAAACTTTTACCGTGGCACATAGACTATATTTCCCATTAAAAAGTTCTTTATTTATCCTTAATTGAGATTAAATTAGTCCCCTATTAGCGTTCTATATGCCTTATAATGAAGCCTATTTCTTCCTGATTGTGTCCAAATTATACTCCATAATAGGTCAATATATTAACCCTATAAATATGGCTCTGTATCATATAAAGAGCCCTGTCTTTGGTCCCATAGTAAAGCTTTTTATTCCCCCTGATTTGTGTTACATTTATCCTCAATAATAGGACTCTATATACCCCATATTAAATTAACTCAGTACTGTTTGTGTCTAATTTATCCCATAAAACAGGTCTCTCTTTATCTCTCTATAGACCACATGCAGACTCCCGCACAGAGTTTGTCCATCCGACATAGAGAGGGGAGTGAATGCCCCCTGTCACTCCCCTGTTGTGATCGGAGGTCTTCGTGGTTTGCTATATGGAGCGTACACCACCTTACAGTGCACTTCAGGGGTGTAGGCTCCCAGAACTTATCGGATACACTGCATTAAGCCTGCCTTATAAAAAGCATGCCGATCAGCAGTCCATACAACCGCTGATCCGCACAAGTGTGGGATACCCATCCCACACTGTATAATTACCATGCTTCCCCCACCCACTTTAGTGGGCAGAGGGGAAGCACAGCCCATTTCCATTTCCATTGCGTAAGTGGCCTAATGTTATATCTGGATCCGGTCCTATTTATTTATAGTTCTATTTTATCTATATACAGCCTATTATGGAGGATAATTTGACAACTCTTAAGGAGCAATAAAAACAATTAATATGGGGTCATATAATGCCTTGTAATGGAGATGGTGAGATATTTTGGTGTCAGATATACCATATTACAATTCTATTAAATTGTATTGTAATATTTCACTTTTTTTTAAATGTAGTTGTATAGAAAAATAAGGATACAGGGGCAAACAAAAAAATATGACTTGTCCCCCCCCCTAGTGGTACACATTGGGGCTTTATCAACAGATAATCTTTCCAATAACACCATCAAAAGCTAATTTCACCAGATATCTTACCAGTGTGTACTGTCTAATGATGCTCAAAAATCTTTTGAAACGGTCTGTGATCTTTTGATTTGATCTTTTGGAGCTCCTAATATGCCAGATCAACCATGGAAAGATATCTTTTGCTTTTTGAAAATGTGTACTGTGTCTATTAGGAGATCTTTGGACAGTACACACTGGTAAGATGTCTGGTGAAACGGTCTTTTAATTGTGTGATTGGAAAGATTATCTGCTGAAAAGCCCCAGTGTGTACCCTGTTTTACTGTTTTGTTGTACGCTGTGCTACATACATCTGTGCTTGTTGATTCATTGGCTAAAGATTGTTTCTGAAAAAATAAAGTACAAATAATAAAACACAAGATACAAGATCAGAAGATGCCTGCAATCTGCCTGGATATTGCTTTTATTTATTTATTTATTTATTTTCATTTTTAATTTATGGGTTTACTCCTCTACAACAATTTAGGCAGGGCGTCACTTAGGGGCAGATCCTAAGATTGGATTTTCTAAAATTTTCTAAGCTTTCAGAATATCACCAGTATTGTTTTGTTCTTGTATCTGAGCTACCAGATCATCGTTCATTGTAAAGCATCCTTAGAAATGACAATTCCAACACCTTATGGCAGAGATTGCTATCACAAGTAAAGGTGTGTCCTCTCTAAGGGTCCCTTGAGTATTTATGGATCACCTTTATCTTTCTATGGATAATCACTGTGTCTTTAATTTCCAAAGATATATGTTTATATTCTGAACTATTGCAGAATTGCACATTATTAATAATAATAATAATAATAATAATAATAATAAAAAAACAAAACTAGACCTTTGGTTCTGCTGTGTTTGGAGCTCAAAGCTGATCCAAACACCTGTGTATTCGAGAGGAGGCTGCATGCAAGCAGTTACTATAACAGGACCCTACCTTAAGATTTCTGAACTATCCCGATCTAAAATGCGGATGATTTGGAAATCTGGATAGTGTGATATTTAATATATCCCCCTTCCACTTAGCATACACTCTGTACGCTCCCCGTCCCATCCCAACTCATTGCCGGAAAGACTTCCAAAATGAAAGTCTGGATCCTAAGTATCTGGAACCATGGTGGAAGTCACGCATTTACGATCGTGAAAATCAGGTGTGTTATGCACAAAAGAGCGATAAACAACCACATTTCATAAGTCTGGATCCTGTCCGATATCTTCATCTGTTAAATTTTAAAGGCCCAGAATCAGTATAATGCTTAAGCACAGTAAAATTAAGTTTAACATCATTTTTTTAATTTTAAAAATGTATCCATAACTTTTATTAATACTTATAATTTATACTAATGCTAATTTTATTGTGAAATTGAAGAGGAAATTATAACATTTTACTTGATTTCCATGTTACAGAAGGAGTAAATTGATATTTTGCTACACATGCTGTACCAGGCTGCACATCAGACGGCCGATGTGCAGAATGGACTTCTTAAAAACAAGCCTTTCCTATGCATCAGCCGTGTGTGAATCTCTCGGGTATGCGGTGTATTACCTACATGTGACATAATGGCATATGATGCCACATAGGGGAAGAGACACCACAGCATCCCAAACCCCACAATTTCTGATGGTAGCCCTGTCTCTTCTGCTCATGAACTATAACATGCATGCATATAAGAGGAACCACTTTGTTCTCTTCAGAGCAGAACACAGCAGAGTATTGATGTCATTGGGCCTGATCCAGAGCTACGACCGCAAGCGAGCGTACGCTCATCGTAAGCGAAAATTCGTGAAAAAATTCGCACCGCGCATGCCCAGTATGACAGCTTCCGGTCGCCTGGACGTCATGAGCGAATAGCGGTCGTATTGTGAGCGAAATATTCGCTCGAGGGGCGTGCGTTCAGTACGACGGTCGCCTGGGCGCTCGTTTTACTACACGGAGGCGGGGATAGCCATTTAAATTGTACAGTATGGGCGTGCTAAGCCCGTACGCTCAGCGTATTTTGTGCGAAATTTCGTACGGCCGACGGCCGTACCCAGTATAGGGTATAGGCGCCGTAAGCAGGTACTTTACTATGGGAGTGTTAGGGGCGTGCATGTTTATTCGCACGGTCGAACGTACGCATTCGCCCGCCGTGCGAATTTTCGTAGCTCTGGATCAGGCCCATTGTAACTAATGTTGGTATGGGGTATGGCTGCATTGGGCCCTGCTTACCTCTGTGTACCCATTGTATTTACCAGTGGCAGATTGGCAATATAAAGTGAGCTTTTAAAATAATCTAGAAAACATGCATATGTGGGCAGGAACAACTACAGACAGGGCTAAAAAAGTAGGCAGAATAAGCACAGAATTAAGAACCTTAATAAGAAGAGTGCAAATATATAATATAGGTGTGGTTATGCAAGCCAATTACATACAAAAAGGTTACAATTATATATAATATCTACTGCTAGCATTTCACAATACAATAAAGAGAATTAAAGTGAGCTTTACACAATACAGGTAGCATAGTGACCACCATCCAATACAGAAAACATTCTAGTGACTGATACCCGATGCAGAAAGCATTTTAGTAACTATCATCCAATGAAGACAGCATCCTAGTGCCTACACCCGATGCAGAGGGCATCTTAGTGTCACTCACTGTGCTCAACGCCAGTCAAAAAAAGCACCACACCAGACAAGAGGAGTGGAGTATAAGCACATGCTAGGTATCCACTAGAGCCCCTGATGGTGGGGGATTGACTTGGCTGCAGTCAAGTGGTAGGTCAAAGCCCACTGGACAAGTGCACAGGTGCTGGGATGGTGAACAGAGAGGTGATGACCAGGAGCAAGCATACACACAGCAGCAGGGATATCAGGAAAGAGGTGCACGGCAACTAACAGTGAGAAGCAGAGTCCAGACAGACGGAGTATACAATGAGATTCTGATAACTACGAGGAAATCAGGATACAATGTGGGATCCAGGGAGTAAGTAGCACATGAGAGAATTAGAAGACACACAGGCATCAGGCTAGGAAGCTGTTGCTTTGACAAAGACTGAACTGAGCAAGGGGTTTAAATAAAGGCATCTGAGGGGGAAATAATAAAGTACACTTTTTCGTGAAAAAAGCTACACCTGAGCAGGAACACCAGGAAGTGCAAGTGAACAGAAAGGACATCATGTGACTGGCAAAAAGGAAACAATGAGTAAGGTGCAGTGATCATGACAAGTTTAATGATCGTGACACCTAATAACTGCCACCCAATGCAGACAGAAAGCATCCCAGAGGCCTCAATTCTATACAAACAGAATCTTAGTAACAACCACCTGTTCTGGTCAAATGCTGGGTGGCCTTGAAAGGTCAAAACCCTACCTAGTAAAATTCGCTGAATGTCCTAGGGCCAATCCATTCCAGGTAGTTACACCTACATGCTGATAAACTAGAAAAAGCTTCCAAGTAAACACATAGGATGATCAGTTAAATTGCGCATGCTCAGAACCCAAATATACGCACGGAAACCCTGGCCGACTGATTCACATACACAGACGTCTGACCTAGGACTGATGCATGCATTGACAGGGA
>WWET01002648.1:37598-52704 GCA_011038615.1 Limnodynastes dumerilii | reverse complement strand
TAATTTAATTTTATAGCACAATATGTATGTCATTATATTTTTTTTTATAAATATCTATTATTGAAACCTTCAGTTTTACATGCTGGTTGTCATTTCCTTGTCTTGTAATTCGTCTGTATGCCTTGAATGTATCCATTGTTTTGTTACGTTGTCCTAATTCCCAGCTTAAGTGCATTTCATTCTCTCCTCGGCAACGCCTCCCTGATCTGTTAAACTGAATACCTTTCATGGGCTTGTAATAAACTGGAAGTGAGTAACAGTGGGATATCAAAGGAAATAATACTCTTGTTGCAGTTGCTTCTGGGGTAGCCTCCTGAATGTGGCTCATACGATATATCATCTTTCCTGACACCTTTCACTCTCAATTATTTGGCTGCTGTCAAAACAAATCCATCAAATTACAGTGCGGTATCTTCATGCTATCGTTCCATTGTAAGCTGGCTGCATTAGCTTTGAAATAGAAGGAAGTATACATTTTTATCTGTATTATTTATTTAAGACTGCTTTCTCCCTAGTGAGTTATCTCACAAGCATGGCAAATTCAAATTATCTTATGTCAAATGCTGAATAAGTTCTGCTACAAAATGTGCTTTTTCAATCATAGCACACCAGGGAATATGCACACATAAAAGACCTATTGCATGATGGAAATATATATATTTTATTACAGTATTACCACTCTAGACCATTGTTGTATGCTTTATTATGTACATCCATGGATGATCGGAATAAAATTTAATATAACTCAGTGAGGAATGAATGATCAAGGTGTAATGCAAAACTGAACATGCGTGATTTTATGTCATTCAGTTACTACTGCTGCTGACATGTAAGCGGTCCGGATACCAATGAATCTATGAATATATACACTATTGAGTTCTTACAATTATGTTAATAGGCTTGTAGTTTTTATTTTGTAAGCCATTTGTAGTATTATAATATTATGTTAAATACCTCTTATAAGATATAATGTTTTTTAATTTTGTAGTTTCTATTATAAACATTTCATTGGGATAGTAGTTAAAAAAAATTATTAAAAAAAAGGGGTTTTTTTATTATACAACTACGGAACTGTGAATACTTATAATATAATAAAATATAATAACTCAAAATGTCACTGTATGAACAATTTATGCTGTATAAAGTATATAGTTTATGTCATTATGATCTTCTTGATGAATAAGTTGTGTTGGGGATTATACAGGGAGAGGTCAGTGGCAAAGTTTTTGACCCACAAGACACAATGCCAGCTCCACAAAGCTGCAGGGAAACACAATAGATGTAAATCAGTGAACTTTGTGTCTACACCAGTAACGGAATCTCCCCCAAAGAGTGCTTCTGCATCATTATGAGATTTCTGCATTGTGGGCCTGATCCAGGCCTAGTGAGCACCCAGTGACGTGGTGTATCTCTGCGGATGACAAGAACAAATGCAAATGCAATCCAGCTATTCAGATGTGAATGCAAGCCACTGCTATGACCCTGCTGTGAAAGGAGGAATGCAGTCAATGTACAGTAGGGCTGCTCTCTCAAAAATGAACCTGATTAAGATTTCAGTGCAGTTTTAAGTACACACAGATTGCGGCTAAAGTCCAGTGTCCCCATTGTGTCCCCAGGGTGAGTGTCTGTGTCCTCTGCAGAGGACTGGGCAACTGGACTTAAGCAGAGGGAGGCTATATACAGACATCTCCTCTCCGCTCCCTCACATAAACTGTCAACACGTCGGGCATGACGTTGTCATATCATTATGTCCGGGGGGGCGGCTGGGTGCTTGGCCAGAACTTACGCCACTGAAGATGAGTCTGCTCCCTAGAAATTATATCACCCTCAGACAGCACATTCATAATATTATTTATTATAGGGTCACTTTAAAACATTAAAATACATTTATATGAAATAAATACAATTCAGATTTATAGTAAATGTTTTTGTTTTATCCATAGACATATTTTATCTTCATTTTATACAATAATACAATACAAAAATAAATAAAGTAGTACAAAGTAGATAGAGTAATATTAGTCAAACAGCCTGTTCCTCTGTAATTTTTCAGTTGATGTGAATATTGTTAAATAAATGATCCAATTTACAAAGTAATAGAGTAAGCAGGAGAAGAGCTCAATTTCCAAAATTACTATCCAATATCACTATTTACAGCAATAATTTAACTATCATTAGTTAACCAACATAACATGTAAGAGTGAAAGCACAGCCATTTCTCAGGAATTATGACCACAGCGCGAGACTTTCCTTTATATCGACCCATCATTTGTCCTTTCTCTCACAGAAATATAACCATTCAATTACTGGCAACTTCCCACCATTCTTTGATATGTCCGGATTTCTATAGATAGCTGGAAACATACTTTTTTCAAATTGCAATTTTGAAGTGTGCAGTAGCTTAACTACACAGTTCATATTCAAGTCACAGAGGCATAAAATTATTCTTTATGCCTTCTAACAAAGGGACATCAGGAAAACCAGCTCTAGAAAAGTTTTATTCCTAAATCATAAAATAGTTATTACAGGGTTGCAATGACTATTACAACATAAGAAATAAACATGTCTTTTGCATTTTTCTTTACAGAAAAGTATGATAAATTAACAGAATTAACTGGCTAAAGTGAATGTGATAAAAGGGAAGGTAAATTTCTTCTACTAACTTAGGTACGACAGGGAACTTACACAAGTCATTTGCAAAAGTCCTCTCTCACGAAACATCTGCGCATGCGCACAGCAGATGTTCCGCGTGCGTACTTACTATCATACGTAACTTAGTTACATACATTACAGTACAGTAAGTACAGTACAGTAAGTACGCACAAGGGTCAGACACTTAATTTACGATGGTCCCACCATACAGGTGGGGATAGCCTTTTAAATTAGGGGTCGGGGCAGGGAAGCCCCGTTACGACAAGGTCTGTGGCCATACGGACGCAGACCTTGTAAAAACTTAAGGTAGGAATCTGGACAAATAAGTGTCCAGATTTTCTACCGTCAGTGGGGAGTGCAGGGGGTGTGCACTCACTTGCTACTGACCCGGTCTGGATCTGGGCCATGGTCTATATCTATGACCCCTGAAAAATAATGTAATGAAATGAAGTTTAGTTTAGTATGTACCTGCTATGTTCATTGAGTTAGTATTTTCTCATATTTCTTAGAATTTTCTTTTTCCTTTAGAAATCCACCCCTGCAAATATTGGGGCGTATTCAGAGATCCGTTTTCATGGCTAGTCCCGGGCGTATTTTTAGGATCGGACCAACTGCGCATGCATAGTAACTTTTTTTTACGTAGTTAACGTAGACTATACGCGCGGAAGCGCCTTACAGAAGGACCTGTGAATCGTACGTGGGTACATACGGATGGATAGCGACGCAAAAATACGAACGGGAAAATTGAAATAAAAATTGTCAGGGGGAAGCATTTAAATGAAGGAATGTGGGCGCGACTATCATGAATCGCACGTACGGAGGACACATACGCACAGGAATGCACTCGGAAAGTTACAAGTGGTCTATGGCTGCAGAAGTCTCCGACAGCACAGCCGATAGAGGGGAGTGTCATGCTTGGGGTTTGGCCGGGACTGGCCGTGCTTATAATTGCTGGGGGTTTCTGCTTCCCGCCTCCGGCACGCTGTAGTCAGGGTAACGGATCTCACGCTGTCACAAGACCACTTTCCATAAGATGGTAGATGTAAACAGCTACATCCTTACCACCAGCAGCCAACACCCCAGCTGGCTTGCAAACATTCCCGCAGGCATGTTCAGGAGACTGAGACGCAATTGTACTATCTCAGATTTTGAAGTACAAAACACAATGCTAGCAAAACAATTTGAAGAAAAAGGATATAGACCTGAACTAATACAACAGGAGTATATGTGAGTGCAATCTTTATACTTCCCCTGACTGGTCAAACACTCTGCACTATTATTGCTCTCTCTTTTTCTCCCTCTCCGCCACCTGACCTGCAATACCCTGTCCGGGGCACCGCAAGATCTCTCAGAAAGGCAATGACACAAGAGGTCCCTACGTGAGGACATATATAGCCTTACTAGTTAAATTAGCCATACACCCTACACTATTGTTTGTTTTCTTCTCTCCAATCTCCCATTTCTTATACCTACTGAGCTTTTGGAGTCACAGTGTTATACACCTGTACCGAACATTTTTGGCAATCAACACACCATAAGATCAGAGCGCTGCAACCTTCTCCACCTCTGCACAAATCAACTTTCTGAAGTGACTTTTGGGACATTTCACAGAAGGCAGCAGTTAGACCTTACACCACCTTAACAGAGACTTGGAGCGCTATACGTTTACCGTTTTCTATAGAAAAGCACAGCGATTTTCCCTTGGAAAATCCCCGTCGCTTTGTAGAGCTAAAAAAAAAACAGAAGCGCAGCATGTATGGAATGCTTAGCATGGCTGCGCTGATAGAAAGACCCAGGACTTTGGAATCATTCTTGCTCATAAATGCAAAGTGAATGGAAAAGCTTTTTAAAATAACTGCATTTATTACTGCAGTTCAGGCTAACTCCTACGAAGCATACTCATTAGTTAGCTCTATCTGCTTAAGTTTACTTGGCAGCCAAAAAGCAAACTCTAAATTAAGATATGAAATAAATGATTTAAATACACAAGAGCCCTCTGCTTTAAGTAAACAAAATAAGATGAAGTATGCTTTCAAAATGTGGAAACCAGTGGAGATGTTTTATTATAGTTGCCTATCTAGCCTTTGCTACTGTTAAAAAAAAATGAAATAAATAAAACACAATGCTTTTAAAATAAAGAAGTGCCCTAAATAACATATTATGCCAGAACTCCATGCCCAATAACCTTATTTGGCATTTTGCATTCATTGTATAAATAATAAATGCAAACTCTTCAACCTCTCATCATTTTAAATAGTTTATTTCACAGAGAAAGGTAGTTTAAACAACTGTTTTACTCTAAGGGATACTAATCCAGGACGGGGAATACATGTTATGGATTATATGTCATATTTGCAGGCAATACACTGAACCACTGGGAGTTTTCATACTAAAAATAAAGTAACGCTTTTTGTTTTTCAACTTATTTGTTCCCCTTCCAATAATGATCCAATCATTTTTTAAGAATTCACTACACAATAATGACAATATCATTGCTAAACTTGTTCAAGCATACAGCCCTTCCTGCCTTTGTGCATTAGTCCTTCGGTAACCTTTGTTCATTTTGCCTGCTCAGAAACAATTCTCAAAATTATTATTATTATTATAATTATTATTATTAATGATGGAAGTTTCTCCTCTCTTTCTCGGTGTTGTTCCCGTTTAGTGCCCTGTTCCTCCACTGTGTCCTGTTCTGTCCTCTGCTTGCCAATGGCTGTTACAGCTGTACCAAGCTGCTCAAGGTTAATCATTTACAGTTCCGCTGCATGTGCAAGAGATGTGGTCTCCCTTAACACACAACACCACTTTCTTAGTATATTTTTTGCTAATGCATGAGTTAAATGTTTGAGTATGACTTTTCAATATGCAAGGAGGATCTTACAGTCTCCAGGAAGGGTTCTCACCGGGGTGCAGAGTCTATACCAGGGCCAGATATTCACTAGAGTCCCTGATGGTGGGGATAGGCTTGGCTGCTGGCACCTGATAGGTTATGGACCCTGGTGATAGCCTCCAAAGAAAACCTATAGCATAGGTACCTGAACAGGAACTGATACACAGCCTGGAACCATTGCACACCACACATGAAGCAGGGACCCTTGCTCACAAGAGAGTAGATAATAGCTTAGGCACACAGCTATACAGCTGTAACCTTAGCATACAAGATAGCAGGCTGGAACCCTTGCATACAAGATAGCAAGCTGGAACTCACATACAGAATATAGATGGTAATGATACTCAGGAGTATGGGCCAGATAAACACAGGTAACCCCAGGTGAGGAACAGGTAACAGACATCGGCCTCCGAGAGACACCTGACCAACTGCAGGATGGAACACGCAGAAGGACAACAGATCTCAGGAGGAAGGAGCGGGTAGACTGGAGATGGAATGCAGCACACTGCAGATTGGAGAGCAGAGTCCGATGGGCTGATTCACACACACATACACACTGACAGATGAAATACGTCCAACTCCGATGGTTCTGTCCTCACCGGATAAGGGAGTTATCAGGCTCCTCTGGTAATAGGCATAACACTCATCAAGTTGAGTATAATAACTTTATTGGTATATTCCACATTCATTAAAATTGATTCCTTATGGCTGAGGACGGAGCCCTGTATTGCTCCACGGTGGAGTGGTGAGAACGGATAGATGGCATTGCCGGCAAACTCCGGATACACTATACTTCACCTGGGGATGTCAGGGAATCATATAAGACCGGGGCCAGGACCGGAAGCTTTTTTATAAAGACCAGGGGAATTGTGCTTGCTAGTGGGTCCTAAATTACTCCATCTGGGCTCTCTCCACCCAACACAGTGTTCCCACCTAAGTATATATATCGGAAATATTCATAGACAAAGAAATTATTTCAAAATATAAATACATGTATATAAATAAATAGTAGTACCCATAGACGTGGTGTTTCCTACATGGTGCAAAAAATATAAATAAATAAAAATTAATAATTAGCAAACCTTAAATCTAAATTTTTTTTATAAATAAATATATAAACTAAATTCATGTTAAAACAAATATAGTCTTATCTCTTACTAAATATTTATACTTCTATATGTGATTACGACTCACTTTAAAATGAATCTTTTAAATTATATTAACAAAACTAATATAAAAAGAAAAAAGAAATAAAGAAAAACAAAAGGGAGAAGGAAAGAGTCAAAAAATCAACTAGTTTTCAATATTCAACAAAATAGATGATGATTTCCTTATGATGGCAACCAAAGCTTTCTAAGAAGCCACTATGTTAAAAAAAAACACCCACTGAAAAACATTATAATCAATAAATATCAGTTAAAAAACATTATTTGCAATTGTTATAAAAAATGGCTCACCCCTTATAAAACAGGGGGACATAATATCCTTACTAATTAAAATTCTTTATGTAAAATATATAAATTAAATATAAATATAGAATGATTAAATATATGATATGAAAAATATATATATTATGATATGAAAAAAATATATATAAAATTAATAAAACCAAAAATATGAAAAACCAATTTAAATAAAAGCCACCAGATCTATATCAATATTTAGACCTCTAGGGAACAGAGTTTTAAGTTCGTAGATCCAAAAAGTTTCAAATTGTGAAAGACCGTTTTTCCTATCACCTCCTCTAATGTCTATTGCAACGTGCTCAATAGCCTTCATTTTGAAACCTTTTGGGTCACAATTATGGTGTGTTTTGAAATGTTGTGACAAACTATGGGTTTCTAAACCTTTGGATATATTTAGAAGATGTTCCCTAATTCGATTTCTGAATGGTCGCAAAGTTTTCCCAACATATTGGAGGCCGCAAGGGCACTCCAATAAGTAGATGACAAATGGGGTTGTACAATTTATTAGACTCTTAATTTTATAATTCTTTTGAGTTTGTTTACTCGCAAATTATTTACTTTTCACCCCATATTGACAGGCCTTGCAAGTAGCACATGGAAAAAAAACACACAGGTTAGAAGAATTTTGACTTTGTTTGGTATTTTCCAACTGACGTGAGACTGTAGGTGCTAACATCTTTTTTAAATCGGGGGCTTTTCTAAATATAAGTTCAGGTTTACTCGGTAAAACTGTTTTCAAGTCTGGATCCATCTGTAGGATGTGCCAGTGTTTATTAAAAATATTCCTTATACTGGCATGGTCATTCGTAAACTCTGTAATAAAGGGAAAAAAACATTTATTGTCTTTTCCCATAAACCCTTATGAATTTTTCCCAAAAACCCATTTATTTGGAATTTATTTATATTTTTTGCACCATAATCGTTTTTTAACGAATTTATCCGTTTCTTCACAACATTTTGTTTTTAAATATGCAATCTTGAATTTGTTGTTATTAAGAAAACGATTCATTGTAAATGTGTGGATATTTATTTTTATTTTATAGTTTTGTACCCTTATAGGTGGGTGTTTTTTGCAGAAATATTCATTCAATGAGCTTTTCTTTTCTAGCGCTTATAGATTTTTTGGGTGAATGTTCTATGATAGGAAACACTATGTCTATGAGTACTACTATTTATTTATATACATGTATTTATATTTCAAAATAATTTCCTTGTTTATGAATATTTCCGATATATATACTTAGGTGGGAACACTGTGTTGCTCCAATTGGGTGGAGAGAGCCCAGATGGAGTAATTTAGGACCCACTAGCAAGCAAAATTCCCCTGGTCTTTATAAAAAAGCTTCCAGTCCTGGCCCCGGTCCTATATGATTCCCCCCTGATGAAGCGATCAGTTGATCGTGAAAAGCGTAGAGTAGGCTAGAGGCATTTTTAACACACAGCCCTGACATCCCCAGGTGAAGTATAGTGTATACGGAGTTTGCCATATATACCATCTATCCGTTCTCACCACTCCACCGTGGAGTGATACAGGGCTCCGTCCTCAGCCATAAGGAATCAATTTTAATGAATGTGGAATATACCAATAAAGTTATTATACTCAACTTGATGAGTGTTATGCCTATTACCAGAGGAGCCTGATAGCTCCCTTATCCAGTGAGTACAGAACCATTGTAGTTGGACGTACGCTTGAGACCCTGGGTATTGCACTATTGTGCTTTTTTTCTTTGTTAGGTACTTTCATACTACGGAGGTCTGTCCCTGATTCATATCTCTCATCACAGGATAGAGACACAAGGAGAAATGATAAGCACCAAGTGTACACAACATCGATAGCCCAGAACCCGGGCCCTGCTCGCTGCAAGATGGTCAACATAGTGGTACACACACAAGAAGAGAGGAGCAGATGGAATAGCTCAGAATGCCAGGAACAGACAATGAGAGATGGTAAACTCACAAACCACTCATCAGAGGGAAATTCACTGAACTGTCCCGAGACCGCAGCTGCCAGCATGAGTAGCAAGCTACTCACGCCGCACACTGCACGCTACTCACAGGCAAACAAAAGAGACAAAGAGGGCAAGGGTAACACCAGGAGTAACAAAGGGTAGAGAACACAAACAATCCAAGGCAGGAGCACAAGGAGAACACGATCAGAACAGTGGGCAAACTCTGGAATCCAGACGCTAAAGCCGACAATGAGGCTTCCCGGGCTCAGGCTATTTAAAGTCCACTCCTCCAATCAGCTGCAGAGCACAGGCACACCTTAATTGATTAACTAGCAGATGGGGGAAACCAGGCACATAGAACCCAAACAGAGGAACTTCACATGCTGCTTTGTTTACCTTTGCAGCGTGTAACAGAGGATGTGTTAGAAGTTGATGCTATGGGGATTATTAATGGTGAATCAGACAGTTATAATCAACGTATTGGATGTGACCAAAGTTCTCAAGGGGAAGCATACTTTAAGAAAGCTGCCAGTGGTACCATTTAATTAACAAAATAGATGCATTGTAATGGTAGCATCTTCTCCACCATGAAAATTTTATTTTCAAAATACAGGCGGCCTAATGAATGGGTACATATGTCTAACTTATTTTTTTCTTATTCTATTTATTTTTTTCGGAAACGTGCTGTTTTGACCGTCGACCCACACCCATTGTAATGCCTGGGCAAAAGACCAAACACTTGCCGCTAACTACAGTCTTTGCAACACCAAGGTCAGTAAAGATATGGATATAACCATAAAGGCATGACTTTCCTATTACATTTGGTATAGGTTCATTCAAATGGTTTGTTAAAATGGTGGTACCTAATACAGCCTTCATAAGCAACATCTTCATTGTTTACCATTGTTCCCATTAGCTTTTCGAACACCCAGTTTATTAATATAAACTAATACTCCATGATCTCAAAGATAATCCATGTGCACTTTGCCAAACTTCAAAAAAAAAAAAATTGTTTGCAAGGGATACCTTATGATTAGGATGATAGGACCTGATTCCCACTTAAGAATTCTTCCGAATTTAGGTGCGTATATTTAAGAACGGATGCACTGCGCATGTGTGGTAACTTTTATACACTATTTGCGTAGGACTTAAATTTGCAAATTCCGTGCTTATACACTATGAACTTATAATCTGTAGGTTCATAGTAACATACGCAAAAATGGGCATTCCATGAATAAGTAACTAGGCAGATACGCAGATTTGGGTGGAGAGAGGCATTTAAATGACCAAATGAAGGTGCGGTTATGCAGTTAAGTTCCTAAGTAGATGCCCTACGCATTCAAATGCGAACCTACAATTAAGGGTGCAATATCGCACTCGTAAGTCACATAAGAACCTGAAAACCGGGGGCGTGCCGAGGGAGTTTCATTGCTATTGGTTGCGTATATCTAGGAACCTATCGCGTTCTTAAGTGTGAATCAGGTCCATAATGAGGAAAACATTTCTAATACTGTGAGGCAGTCTAGATGTTTTCTTTGGTAAACAAAGACTGAGTGAGATAAACTGGGGGCTTTAAGGGGGCTTAGAGGTAACTCCAGCTCATTAGCATAAGGAGCGTCAGTACAGAAGAGGGTAACAGGGCAGAACATGGCAGACAATAGAAGTAAAAGGACTGGAAACCGGGATCTGTGAAGGTAGTAGCTACTATGCTTGATGAAAGCACTGACATTGGAACTGCAGAGATATACTGTATATACTTTCTGAGGCAGTCGAACAGTGGAGGTTAAGGCTCTTTGTAGAGGCATCAGGAAATGCAGAGAATGCACTTTGCTCAGACAGTAGGGATTGCAGAGGTTAAAGCACTTTACTTGAGCAGTGGAAACTGTTGTTATTTCATTATTCACTTCTACCTTGCTTCGTTTACACCAATCATGCCAAGAGGTCTCAAGGATGCTGACATGGTAAAACCCTAACAAGTCACCCAGAGCATGCAGTTAAAAAAAATTGGAGTCAAGAATATTATCGTCACAACCAACAAAATCAACTGATACGCAACTTGCATTGAATATCACATATTGGCCTCCACATTTCTCTTTGGGCCCTATGGACATGCAACGTGTAAACAGTGGTGT
Source organism: Limnodynastes dumerilii (assembly GCA_011038615.1). Lineage (NCBI taxonomy): Eukaryota > Metazoa > Chordata > Amphibia > Anura > Limnodynastidae > Limnodynastes > Limnodynastes dumerilii. The sequence goes on along the minus strand of WWET01002648.1, from coordinate 41,615 downwards.
CCTAATATTCTTGGTAAAGGAGATTAACTTGAATTTTTCAGGTTGCTCTCACAGTGGAAAGGTTTTGTTGCCAAACGTGGTTTTCTTCATAATATCTTCAGTTACAACTCTGCATTTGCCTTCACATCTTTCAATACTAACGTTGCTAAATTATTTGGCCACAGATCATACACGTTTAAAATACATTCTGCTGCACAACATTTAATAGGAAGCTTGCATCCAAATACTGCAGTTATTTCAAGTTACTTCCAACTTTATATACCCCCGATGCATCAAGTTTACCCTTTTGCACAAAGCGTAATGTTGAAAAACAAGAGGAGGAAGATGTCCAAAGTTTAGGTTTACACAAGTTTGTAGTACATATGGTAAAGTTTTGCAACAAGTCAAGAAGTAAGTATCGCTACAACAATGAAGTGGCTGCAGTTTTACAACTGTTGATGAGGAGCGTCATTCATCATAAACTAATGATGTATTCTAAAGCTATGCAAGGAAACAGACTGCATAATATTTCAACTTCTAATGTATGACCCCCTAATATACACATTATTTCCTCATGGTGAAGAAGGTTGGAATAAAATGAGACATTCTAAAACAGGTATTCAAAATGACAATATTAACAACATATGGCATATTGCTTGGTTGTATGCCCAACCTTTAATTTATTGCACAACAGAGGCAAGTTATTCCAACAATTTGTAGTAGATCAGTACTGTTGTGTAGAGGAAGAATGTCTAAAAGCAAAAACAGCTTTGTGTGCATACTTATGCTGACCTTTATTACTATGTCTAACAAAAAGTTAGACCAGACCATATTGTAATTTTACCATCTTCATTTCAAGGATTACTTTGCAATATGATGCAAAACTATCAGGATGCAATGGCATTAGTCAGCGCATATGGAAAACCAACACTATTCATAACATTTAGGTGCAATTCAAAATGGATCCTATCTCAGTTGTAACCCGAACTTAGTGGCCATAGTTTTACATGCCAAGCTAAAATCTTTATCACATGACATAACCAAAGAAAGAATTTTTGGCAAAGTTATGTATATGGAATAAAGTTTCAAAACCGCAGACTACTACATGCTCACATGTTGATTACACGCTGCAAAAGAGATGCTGGCCCGGATTCACACCACCGAACGTATTGTTCATATGTCCGTATTTTACCGATAGTCACAACTGTGCATGCTTAGTAACTTTTTTACATAATAAACGTATCGTTCTGTTATGTAGATTGTGTATAAGCGGGCTTTGAGACCACATATACGCAATCTACATAACAAAACGATACGTACATACGTAAAAATGTTACTACACTTGCGCAGTAGTAACTATCTGTAAAATACGGATGTATGAAATATACGTCCGGTGGTGTGAATCCGGGCCGCTATCCGTAAAATCGAGCGAATTGATAGCACTGTATTCATCAAAATACAAGACCCATATACTGAACAAAGAACTGTATACTATCGTATCTAACTGTATGGTTCATGTGGTAATCTAAAACAAAAAGCTCCGTGCATGGACAGACATGTAGCTTTTTTATCCTAAAAACTTTTGAAGACCACAAAAGAAAACATAGCAGGCTAACCACAGTACGGGTGTAGAGACAATGGGCCGAATCCAGACCTTTGGGCGCCTAAGGTCATTACGGCTAACTTACGTGTCCAGATTCCTACCTTAACATTTACGACTTTACGACGTTGTCATAATGGGGCTTGCTCAAACTCTAACTTAAATGCCTATCTCCGCCTATATGGCGGAGATACAGCAAACGTAAAAGGGGGGGGCAGTCCCTTTTACGTAACAGCCGGCGTACGTAATGTACGTTACATATGCCGGGCACTACTCCAGCGTTAGAATGTTGTGCGCATGCACGCAACCTTCTTGACAGGGGAATTAAGCAATCGCCATGCGTAATTCCCCTGTCGGACATAGCCCAGGATCTGGGCCAATGGCTTCATAACCCACAAAATTGGCGACAGTCCCATTGTCTTATTTAATAGTTGCATAGTACCATTTAAACCATACCTCACCAAGAAATATTCTGCTCATACTAATATACAGTAGAAATCTGTTCATCCGTGATGGCAATAAAGAATCTACATAAATATATTTACAAAGACTTTGATGTAGCCAACATTAAAATAGAGAATCACATAAGTGAGGCAATCTATGATGAGACTGAACTTTATCAAGACATGCATTATGTTAGTGCACCGGTGGTGAGCTGGCAACACCTTCAATTCAACATGCAGGCAAAATCACTTCTCTGATTTTCAGAAGGTATATTTCAGGGAAAATGTGGCTATAGATGCGGCACTTGATGAAGAAATATACCACACCACACTAACCGCTTACTGAAAGTTGAAGACATACAAACTCAATATTATTTAAACCAAGACATCCTATAACATTATATGTGGCACACAGCAACAAACATATGGAAAAATAGACAACATAATGGTGTAATTACAACACAGTTTGCCCAAGAGACCTCAAGCGTTATGCACTTCTTTAGCTTCTATTGGTTTCAATTGCAGAACCTTACTGATTTGAAGTGTTACATACTTTGAATTGTATGTTTGGTTATATGTTAGTATTTAATGCTCCCATTAAACCATTAGACCTTTACAACCATTTTAAACAACATCTTGCAGAGAGGATTATGTGCACCCAGGTCCTCCATTTGCTTTGGCTACAAATCAAGCCCTTATTGAGATCTCAAATATATTATCAACACATAATCTAACCCTAGAAACATTTGGTCATCCTCAAACTACTCACCAGCCAGACATGATTCCAGTATATGATCATTTTCAATAACTATTAGCCCAAAAATGCGTAACAAAACTTAACAACAATCAAAGAGATATTAATTCTACACTTTTCAACGATATTGAAAGCACTTCTATATTCACAAAGGCATTTTTTATTGTCGGTCCTGGCGGCACTGAAATAACATTTCTCTGGAAAACACTACTGCACCATTGCAGAGGAAATAATATTTGTATTGTTTCTGTTGCTTGGACTGGTACAGCAGTAACACACATGAAAGGTGGTCACACAGCTAATTTAAAACATCAATTCCATTAACACAAAGTTATTTTTTACAGATTAAGCCCAACAATGCCCTAGGAAAGGCTCTTAAAGCCACCCATGTAATCCTATGTGATGAAGCTTCTATGATTCCTGGTACAGCACTATTCTGTGTTGATAGATTACTCCATGATCTTCATGAGAATAATGTAACATTTGAAGGAGTAGTTATGATTTTGGGAGGTAACTTCCACCTGATCTTACCAATTGTTCCAAATAGTGCAAAAGTTACCATAATTGGAAATTGCATAAATGGCCTTATTTCGCCATGTTGTATCTACATACAAATATGCGAACTGCTCCTTCGAAACTGACCTTCGCTGAACGTAACATGTGAGAGAAAATGCCCCAGCAACACTGCCATTAACCAGTAACAGACTATACTATTCTAGCAGTAAAATATACATAAGCCACCAGCCACCGTCAAGGTCTTTGGGCCTGATCCAGACCTACGCTTGCTTGCGTCGTAAAAAAGGCTGTTTTCCATCTGCTGCGCATGCGCGAAGAAGATGTTACGACCAGAAACTCTGAATATACTTACGAGCATACGATCAGCAGCGTACTTACGGATGAATGGGCATGCCAAATATACGACACCCGTAATTACGCCTTGGAGGCACGGTTAAGCATGTATATCGTACAGTATGGGCGTGCTAAGCGTCGTAACTACGCATGCATGCTACGGACACCCCGCAGTTATGCTCAGAAAAGTTAGGGTAGGGTTTGGTCGCCATAAGACAGCATAAATACGGACGACCGAGGGGAGTGCCTAAGGGAGTGCTTCATAGGTACACTGGTGTAAATACAAGGGTGTATTATTGGCATAGGTCTGGATCAGGCCCTTTCTGCTTATGGTGGTCCTAATTCAAAAAATGTGAGTCCGAATGTTGGATTATATATATATATATATATAT
>WWET01002648.1:0-23714 GCA_011038615.1 Limnodynastes dumerilii | reverse complement strand
TATATATAAAACCTAGGGGCATGATTGTGGGCCATATGAAGGACTGTTGTACTATTGTACCAAATAATGCACTGGATCCACAACTAATACATTCGTAGTTTCCTATCAGTCTGTATTGTGTCTGTGCAGTAAAAGGAATTATGCATCAGATGGCATCTATCCGGTGCAGAATTCTGTCTTTGCACAGCTGGCAGACCCTCTCATTCTATGACATAAGCATGGTGGGTGGGCTTTGGAAAAATAATCATACATTAAGGGTGTTATAAAGTCATTATGTACCATCCACCATTCTGCACGTTGGGGCTTCTGCATCTGGAGACTTAAGGTAGGGTCCTGTGTGCGGAAGTGCCCAGGAAGGAAGGTCCTGCATGGCGTATGTGAGAGGGGAGTGCAGGAGGTGTGCAGATTCCATTCTAATGTATGGAATGTTAGTGCAGTTTTGGATCCAGCCCAATAACTTTAGGTGAATAGTGTTACTTTTTTCATACAAAAAGACAATAAAAATATGAAATATAATTGGACGGGATCCAGTCATCAGAAAAGGAGGTGTTTTCAAAATGCAGTGCTCGGAAATAATGCCAGGCTGGTTGGCAGTTTATTAACTTAGCTGACCCTTTACATTGTTTTCATAAATCCATAAAGAAATAACCTCTTAGAAAATGTTCAATTTAAGTGAGTATGTAAGTATCACCAATCCACTGAATAATAAAATGGAACATTTCTTGATTGGTCAATTGATGGCCCTGAAAATCCATTGTGATTATTTAAGATAATTAACAATAAACTACCATTTGACACTTTGATTTAAGATGATCCTGATCAAGCCCGAGTCGTACAGTTTGTCACCCTGCTTGCTGACCCCTCCTATTCTCAGGTTGCAGAATGAGAATCCTGTAGATTTTTAGTTTTTCTGAAAATATTAACAGTCTACATAATGATTATATGACTGAAAGATGCTGAATGATCTGGAGAATTTCTCAGGAGCTGGTAACCCCTGTATTGAATAGAAGAAGTGCAAGGGTCACCTGCAGTCATCTGATAAATCAGATTTATAATTATACAGGGGTAAAAAAAAGAAAGAAGGTTTGTGAGGTTATTAAGGCACTGACCTCTGTAATGCTAGGATCAAGAAGAACAAAAGAAGATTGGTTGAGGTCACATGCCCATGCTATCAAATTCCATGGATTTTTCCAGAGCAGAAATTTCTTAGCTGTACCATCATATTAAAGATAACTCACTCTGCCTAAAAAATGTTGACTATCCACTTAACTACAGATACAGTCAACACACACCAGGAATCTAACTGCGGCCAGGAGGTTTGAGAGTCAGACATCACAACAGAACATGGACTGAGCAGTTACAACGAGGACAAGGACTGACATACTCGACAGTGCCAAGTAAAAGACTGACATACAAGACGAGGACACCAGATCTAGGCTAGTACACTATAACAGGGTCCCAACAGGTATACAAATACAAGGTAAAGGGGTCCAGGCACATAAAATAAAATGAAGATCAGGACACCAGTTCTAGGCAGGTATACAAATACAAGGTAAAAGGGCCGGGCAGCCATAAAGATACAAGGTAACAGGATCCAGGCAGATACAAGGTAACAAGAAATATATACCAGGGAAGGTGACGGACTTAGATCACAGCAGACTAAAAAGGCTGAGGCAGGACAACAAATAAAAAAAGGCTCTGCAGGAAGCAGGTCTATCAAGCAAGCAAGGGAAGGAACTAGGAGACCACAGATAATCAGACAGGACAAGGCAAATGCAAGAGCAATAGCAAGCCAAAATCACCAGCAAGGGAGAGTTCTCCCTGCTGGGTATTTAAACACAGAACAGACAATCAGAGCTGGAGAGGCGTCTGCTCTGGTTGGTCTAAATCATTTCTGTTAGGCACCATCTGAGACCTATTAATGATGCTAGCACCTGGAATAGAAGCTTTGGCTGTGTTGTTTACACAGCAACCTGGCTGCTTAGCAACAGCCATGGGCTGTTATCCAGCATTTTGAGAGAGCAGCATCCTGGCTTGTTAATAAGCAGCCAAACAGAAAGAGTTTGTGCTGCTGCAAATATATCAGCAGCACGTAACAATATGTAGACAAGAAGAACCTAAAGATGACATGACTGTGACAGCATACCGGTGTCAATGGGCCTGATCCAGACCTACGCCGAAGCATAACGGCGTGCACTATGCCCAACACTCCCCCTGTGCGAGCGTATTTTTCCTCGCTTAGGCCGGCTGAATTAAGGCTACCCTAACTTCAGCCGGCCTAAGCAAGGGAAAATACGCTCACACAGGAGGGTATGCCCGCTAACCCCTCCCTCCCTTATTAAACTAACTCCCCTGCTCACCTACACTAACTTTAACGTAGTAACGCTGGGGGGCGCCCCCTCCAGCGTTACTACGATGCTGCTACGGACGCCCAATCAACGATCGGGTCTTGCCGTAGCTACGCAGGCCAACATCTGCCAGGCGCAGGCGCAGATCGGCTTTCAAGCCGATCTTATGCTGCTGGCTGGCGTCTTAACGCCAGCCAGTGTAGGTCTGGATCAGGCCCAATGTTTTGGACAAACTTAGAGATGTAAAACGACTAAACCCACAAAGACTCTCCTCGTTGTATGAGCATTATGACTGCGTGAATTTCACCACATACCAGTTTTACACAAAAAATCAACATGGTGGCCGAGAATTTCTCATAAAATGAGAGGTCCATACAGGAAATTCTGCCTGTGACCTGTAAAATTTATGGGCATTCAGTGTGTATAACAGCATCAGTTGCAGTAAAAGTTCCATTTCCCATGCCACCAACAGAAGCATGAGGTAGATACCAGGTGGAATTCCGTTTATATGCTTCCGTGACTGGAAGAACAGCAACAAGCTGTTAAGACATACACATCAAATCTGGAGTTTGGGAGAGGGGGGCCATGCTACCTTGATGCAGAAGAGTGGAGGATGCTATAATTTTTAAAAGCCATAATCCTTTCCTTGCCGCTCTGTGTGGTATATGGTTTGTTGGCAATGAGTGTGGGTCCCAGTTGCAAACAGCCCTATTTCGATAGGGCCATTTTCTCCCAGCCAGTTCCAAACTTGATGAGGCATAGCAATTGATCCCCGGAGCACCGAACATGGTGCTCCAAAAGGAAAGCCACCCCACTCCGTAACCCTAACCCTAAATCTCCCCCCCCCGCTTCCTAACCCTAAGTCNNNTCCTAACGCTAAGTCTCTCCCCCCCACAGCCTAACCCTAAGTCTCTCCCCCGCAGCCTAACCCTAAGTCTCTCCCTTGCAGCCTAACCCTAAATCCCCCTACCCGCAGCCTAACCCTAAGTCTCCTACTCCTTGCAGCCTAACCCTAAGTCCCCAGAGAGGATTACTCACTTCTCCGGTCTTCCAGCAGTGGCACTTCTGAAAATGAATGAGTGAATATTCAAATCGTGTACACACTAAATTTTCCTTTCATGCGTTTGCTGAGGTTTTGTGAAGGTTGGATAAAAAGTTATTTTTTATTTTTGTAGTGTCCCTTCTGGCATTAGTACTGGGCTTCTCCAGTTCTATTAGAATGGTTCCTTATGGGTTTACAGAAAGAAAAAAAAACATGAGGACCCTAAACAGATTGCTAAAGAATGATATAGTGTGTGTGACAGTAGGTGACTTTTAGTGTTAGGGGGAGGGTTATGGTTATGTTCTGACGAAGGAATGGTTAGGGTAAGGGCCATGGAAGGGGACGGTTAGGGTTAGGATCAGGCTGCAGCAAAAGGAGGGTTAGGGTCAGGCTAGGGGAAGGGAGGGTTATGGTCAGGCTGCAGGGAAGAGAAGGTTAGGGTTAGGGTATTAGAAGGGGAGGGTTAGAGTAAGGATTAGGGAAAGGGTTGGGGATACTAACCATTCAGAGCACTGTGTTCGGTGCTCTGGAGATCGATTGCTTTACCTCTTCCAGGCAGAAGCAATCGATATCCCAGGTAATTCGGAACTGGCTGGGAGAGAACGGCCCTATTGTGACAAGGAAAAATTCTACTTTTGGACATTGCAGGAAAAATGTAGTTGTTTTTGTGTACTATACAGAATTAGATTAATACTGTACTTATAAATATAGTGTGTGTGTTCATACCTAAGTGACACTATTATTGTGACAAAGAAAAATTCTGCTTTAAAACAGCGAAGACACATTTTAGTTTACAATTTTAAGTCAGATCCCTAGTACTAAGGGCTGTAGTGTAGAGCAGACTTGCAGATTAAAACAAGGCACAAAAAATATACTGATTATTTGCCTTGTGTCACCTGCAAACACACAATTCACTCTGCAGCTACTACAGTTGCTGCTGTAAAACTTGTGACACAAAAGAGAGCACTAACTAATAAGGTCTGTGCAGGTCTAAATCCACATAACTGGTGAGACCATAAATGTTAGATTTACATTTGCTGGATTCTGTTTTCTGCACATGAGAGGTTTCTTTTGTTAAGCGAAATGTAAGGTCAATTATTTTGATTAAAACAATACAAAAACATCAGCTGATGATACAGTCAGAAACAGGCTAAATAGTCAAAGGCTATCAAAGTTGTATAACAGGCAAGTAAGTGGTAACAAATGTGGATATTATATGAACACGTCTATATATGCCACAGATAAACAATATAGGTAAACTACAGAAATATATGTGTAAATGTGTGTAAGACAACTAGCAGGTCTACACATCATTGAGTGTATCCAGATTTCCATTTGTGATACAAATGGTTCCATGAGAAAATAATTCAAAGGGGTAGAAAAGTAGTGGCACTATCAAGTTATCTATCGGAAAACTAACATAAGGTTTTTCCCTCCAGCGTAAGAATAGTCAGTAAAGCGTGTACAATAAAACATCTGCAATCTAATAGATTGATATTGATATTGATATACCATATACCACATATATATGAATATACCATCTGGATACTGGTTGTATCATTGTTTAATCATATGGACTGTATGGAGAAAAGAATCAAAGATCGATATGTCTTTCCAGACATGGAAAGGTTTTTTCAACATCCTCTCTACAAACAAAAAACAAGTTTGGGGTTGTTTCTGCTACACCTTAGGAGCAAGAACCAGGGACGTTTTAAGAAGTGAGGGGCCCTTGTGCAGGATTTGTAGATGGGCCCCCAATCCTTTAAGGCCTCCAATCCCCTGCACCCGCATGCAGGCACATCACAACAGGGGGCCCAGTAGCACACACCCTGCAAAAAAAAATGATATATACGCCAATGGCAAGAACATCTAAGTATAGGCAACTTAAATCTGTTACAAAGAGCTGCATACTTTTCCAACTGAAAACAGTAGCCAGTAAGTGAGGTCAAGTTCAAGAACATATCACCCATATATTAACTAAGGGGAAGACACAGACCTACGGGCTTGTTACGTTACGCGTAGTGTATTTATGCTATAGTATTTTCTATGCACTCCCATAGGCACTCCCCGCGCTCGTACGCACTTTTCTAAGTGTAAGTACTGATGTACGTAATGGCTTTACGTACATTACGGCCTAACCCGGCCCATACGCCTACAAAGCGTAACTATGGGTGTCGTATGGATGCCCCTGCCCCTTCATTCGTAATTACGCTGATGGTACGTACGTTAGGAGTTACGTGGCATAACATCTGCCGCGCGCATGCGCAGTAAATACAAACTGTCGATTTTACGTCAGCGGCTAGCGTACAATCGCTAGCGTACGTAGGTAAGGATCTGGGCCTAATATCTTATAGCAAAGTGCTAGTAGGTGTGTGTGTGTATTAAGTATTAGGGGTAAGTTTAAGGTAAAATGTTTTAGTATAATTGTAACATTTCAGGTTGTTAATTGATACGTCTGAAAATATCCACCTACTCTTCCACTTGCAGCTAAATATACAAATAGGTAGCATGACCAGGCTCACAATATAATTAGCCTATCTTTCTGAGTGTACGTACTTACAACTGCTTTGCTTGCATGAAATCACCGGAGAACAGCTACAACAAATACAAGGCAATTCAAAATGATTGTCAGTCATTTCTGTATTTGCAATTTACAGCAGTTACCTGTGACTTTTCAAGGCTTATTAACTTTTGGTGTCACGTTCTTTGCTTGTCACAGTAGATCTTGTGCATATCTCATTTGCTACATGCCTCTAAGGTTTCAGCACAAATGACGGCTCTTCATTTTCTTTGGGTTAGAAGCCATGTGTGCCAAACGGCTAAGGGCAATGCATTTTACTTACATTAACATGTCAGATTTGATGAACTTTCTTTGAAATTATATTACAGGATGGATGATTCTAGTAATTCTAGTGATAATCCTAAAATTACATGGAAACTCATGACAGGCAGTCATTTTCTTTTGTAGAAACCTATTTCCTTATCAAAACATATACATAGTATATAGTAATTATGATTCATAGTTTTCGGTTCCTTGAACCAGTCTTTAACATTGAAAGTTACAAAGTATCAGTATTGTCAGTGCAAATTATTCTAAAATAAATAAATAAACCTGATAGACATTGACACACAATTAATGCGTGAGATTGCTATTTCTAACCACAGGGAAACCATTTCTCTTATATATTTAAAGTTTGTGGTAGCATTTTTCTCTTTCTACTTTTATCCATGGAAAACAAATAAGTAATAACAGTAAAGTTGATGGTTTTGGCTCACAATTAATCATTTAGTTCCGGATTCACAATTACGTAGTTTTCGTCTTACGTAGGTTGTTTTAAGAGCAGACAGAAATGGTACGTAGATAGCATAAATAAGCTCAATTCTTAAAACAACGCACGTAAGACGAAAAATGACGTAACTGTGAATCCGGGCCTTAGATTCTGAACAATAGCTTTTAACCTAACATCAGCTTTGAAAACACAGGTTTTATCTGACGAAGATGCAATAGAATGAAAGGTAAGTAGTCTGTTACATCACCACAACACAAATATTTCACGTCTTTAAAGACATATGACCGAGTCCAGATTAAAAATGGTGCAGTGGTCAGCACTCCGGGCGCAGTGCTGGGGCAAAAAAGGAAAAATGGTGCCCCTGACCCTGAATTTCAAGCCAATTTAACTATAAATATTAACTTACTGGTGCCCCCTTATGATTTACACCCTGGGTGGCTGCCCCTATTGCACCCCCCTTGTAACGGCCCTGGACATGCCTCACACCTCCCGCTAACACTTGCACCCACTACCACTGGAAGCCCATTGGAATAAATAGAGTACAGTAACCCTGGATTTTGTAAACGCAGTGTGTATGCATGCATGATTACAACACAAGCTGGCAATTTCTGATCCGAGACGTCAGACTAAAGCCCTTATCCAGCAGTCTGGATTCCGTTCATAGAATAGACAAGAACTGACTTCTCTTTTCAATGTTTACAATTATGAGAATCCACCCATTTGTAAAGATATGGGTACACACTGCTAGCATCACAATAGAATATGCAATGTCCTACAGTAAATGCACTTACATTAGTCCTCAGCAGAGAATGAACAAACAAAGTATATTATAATATACAAGACATTAACAATAATAAAATAACTTTGGGGTTTAATTTTCTCATAGCTGCACTATTTCCCAACCTACATGATAAATATTATTTACTCCTCCATGCAAAGGTCCTTATATACATTTTCCTGTTCTGCTTCTTCTACAAGCCAATATGGAGCGCGGACTTATGCAATCTATGTACAGAAATGGTACGTAGATAGCATAAATAAGCTACTATGCATGCGTAGTAGCTCAATTCTTAAAACAACGTACGAAAACTACGTAACTGTGAATCCGGACCGATATTGCAAGAGGCTATACACTCCCATGATCTGAATTTGTAGTGATAAGAATGGACGCTTTAAATGACTTGGTTTCATGAACATCCTAAAAATCATGATCACCAATGGTACGGAATCAGACAGACAAATGTGGATAGTGTGTACACTTGTACAACCATCTGTCCAACTTCACTGGCAGGCTTCAGAGCACCATATACAGATGTACAGTGTGTAAGGAGTCACAATTGTTTCAGCAAGCAGTTTGAAAGGATGATAATCTCAGGACTGCTGCTATATTGGTATAGCGCATACACGTGAATCAACATACTCATCAGGACTCATCAGTGAAATTGTAAAAGCATTGCAGCTCAAGTATATTATTGTATAGGTGTGTGCCCAACTTACTGCCTGTCCGGTTGTCACTGGCACTGTAAGATGCTTCTAAACAGGGTGCATGTTATTTAAATATGGTGCTAAGTATAGAAAGCACTAACTAAACTAACAAACGCTTTAACTTCATTTTAGACACTGAGACTTTATACAGGGGTAAATATTGTTATAAACAATAGAGATAATCTGTACTTAAGAAACTCATAATATGTTAGAGTAGACAATATATAATTAGCTACAGCAATCATTCAGTCAATCAATAATTCCTTTTTATAAATTGTTTGTAATGTCATTATTGTACTTTATTGTTAATGGCACATTGAGTGTTTCTACATCAATTTTCCCATGGAGACCACTGTAGTTGCCGTTAGAAGTTCACTTACATCATTTCAGCAACATAAAAAAAACTGCATAAAATATAAACTGATGAAGTAAACCTACAGTAATTATGTATCCTCAGCAGAGAATTCAGAATGGATAAGCAGAATAAATTCACGGCGTACCATGTAATGTTTATTTATAATACCATATATATAAACATAAGCAAAAACAAGCAGCGGAATGCATTTTTATATAATGCCTGTTTCTTCATTAAGATTTTATCATCCACCTCCTCTAAAAAGCTTCTTCCTTCACTTTGTTAAATCTGCTTTTACTCAGTGCTGTTTCTGCATTATTTTAATCTTTGCTTCCCTACTTTACATGCACTCTCAAATTTTAAACAAGTAAAATTTGTGCATTAGCTTGCCCTTTTTCATTTATGATTTATGACTGACAGGTTCCTTGCCGCAAGTTAATGGTATGAGAGAGACATTATTTTAAACATTAAAGTGAAAACCATTTACAAGTATGATAAGAAAGGTCTGTTGACATTAATCATTAAAATAGCCACAAGGTGCTGCATAAGCTGAGGCCTCACCAACAGGTGAAACACAAGGGAAAAAGAAAAAAAAGATAGATAAAAATACACTATGGTAATTATGGAACTTTTAACATAATATTTAATATAATATATTTTCTTGCTGTGAATAACAAATATAATTATAGATTGTAATAATAATAGATTTGAAAATACTTTAATAAGGAATAAGAACTTTAGTAACAGATATAATTGTTTTCACTGGATAAACATGATCGAGGAAATGACCGCCCCAAAAGGCTTCCTGACCATCATAGAGAACAGGACCAGCAACCGAGATGTGAGATCAACATCCGGTCTAGCTAAATCTGCAAAAATTGTTCTACAAACCAAACTGGAGAAGTGAGCAGCTGAACAGTGATTGGACAGACCTAGCTGGTTGCAAGGGAATGTAGGAGGGGCTAGTCACCAGTTATTAGGAGCACTGCTTTGTCCTCAAGACAGAACCAATATAATGTAAGTCCTAAGCAAGGGCGGAAAAAATTTGCAAGAGGCCACAAGATTAGCACAGAATAAAGCACAGAATAAAGAGCTCAAATATATAATATGGTTGTATTTATGTATTAATTAAGTACAAGAATAAGAGCTATATAGAAGAAACAACTATTACTGAGAAATTTAAAGAGATTTATACTGACCTCTATACAATGCAGGTAGCATCCTAGCGACACCTACCTAATAAAAAGAGCATTCTATTGACCACCAATTGACAGAAAGAGCATCCTAGTGACTACCATCCAAATACACAGAGAATCATAATCACCACTCTATTCTATAAAAAACAGCATCTTCAAACAAAAGAGAGGCTTCTGGGTAGCCATTGAAGGCCAATGGCCAATAAGTTCTATGGCTAGTCCGCCTCTGCTCCTAAATATATTTTTATTGTTAGAAGTGGGAAGGTATATGATATGTGATAATAAAACATATCGCTATTTCCTCATCTGTATAAATTGCAAAACCAAATTTAATTGGTCTTGTAGAGCACCACTCAAACTTCAGTTCAGATTTGAAAAAAGATGGCATTTTAATGAATGCATAAAAAATACGTTGAAAACACACTATTTAATGCCATAAGCCCTCATTTATTCTAATTAAGCCCAGCACAACAGAACCACATTGTCTTTGCAAATGTGCACCTCAAGTCACCAATTTCAGATCAAATAAAATATGTATTTTAATCCTAATTTACTGCACCAATTGCATTATACTGATATAGGAGTTGTAGTTCAGATACCATAATTGCAACATTTTGAACTTGATCAATTGCAAAGAAAAATATATATATTCACACACATGAGATCGCATTTCTTCTCTAATAAACAATTGTGGTTTTCAAAACATTGTATCTTTCAGTTGAATAATATGCACAAGTACCGGTAACTATGCAGGCACCAACATAAGGTGATAGTATAAGACAGATGTGCAAAAATATACAATGTGGATTAGATGATTTGTACTTAGGTCAGGATAAGTGACTAAACATTTAATTTCTTTGTGCTGCACCAGATATATTACATACAAAAAAGGTTTGAGAGAGCTATTATTTCAGACACATTTGGTATATCTGAGCACAGCGTTGCATGGACAATGCAAATACTATTATAAAAATATTCATGTTCCTCAGTTCTTGATACCTGTATTGTAATTTAGGTGTCAATGTGTACAGTTTGGGACCTTTCTAAAGAGTGTTTTTTTTCAGTAAATGTATTAAAATTTCAAAACTTACCTTGTAGATTTTGCAGTGGCAGAGTCATTATCCCTCCTGCAGCTGCAGCTGCAACCAGGCCTTGAATGTTTGTAAGATTGGCTGTAGGCAATGTCAAGACCAGTCCTTGTTGCCCTCCAAGTTGGCCGGCCATGTTAAAGGGTATGAGGATCGGCTGGTTGAGGGCTGGAGCACCTCCTGGCATTACTCCTGCAACGGCTGATGCCAACTGTTGCGCTGCTAGCAGTGGCTGTAACATAAACATAAATCTGAATTTAGCCAATGTGAGCTTTTATTGAAAGGACGACAGAAAAATCTACAATGGTACATGAAAAGCATTTCATAAAGCTTTTTGCTTTATCAATTGGATAAGTGTTGTTTACAGTATGTTCAACTGAAAATGTACGGTGTAAAGCATAAGATATGAATAAAATATATAAAAAACATATATTCCCACTGTTTAGAACCTGAATACAGGATTTTGTGCATAAACATGAGAGTTACAAATGTCTAAAGAAATAAAGTGTGTTTCCCTCTGGGAAATGTTTTATTTAACTCAAAAGACAAAAAATACTATTGTATAAAACATTGCAATACAGATGATTTATGTTTTGCCAGTACCATTTTGGGCCAGATTACTCCAGAAAGCTATACCTGAAATGTATTATAGAAAATTATATAAGTGGGAATGGTGCTCCCAAGCACACACACAGCTGACTAGTGAAGTTGTCTATAGGGATTGCCTAGTAAGGAGGATGTTGGAAGAGATTGCTGGGAGATACGCTAAGGTGAACTTAGATCAAGTTCTTATCTATATAGGCAGTGGGAAGCTATACTATGAGTAGAAAGTGCCCACCGAGAACAAGTAGTAACTGAAAAGATAGGAAAATTAAGGAACTAATTGTGGCACTGGTATGGTGGTCAGGCACTACTAAGCAGATAAAATTAATTGGGGGCACTACTATGGGGATTAATGCATTGGATGGTAGTACTGTAAGGTGAATAATTAACTGGGAGCACTAATTTGAACTTAATATGAACTGGTAACTCTACAGTTTGGGGCAATTTGGATACACAACTATGTTAAAATGGCCTGATGACATTCATATGGGGTAAATGTGTAAAGGGAATTAATATGGGCATTTAAATGATTTTTCTCACTACTTTGAGACATTTTATGACACAATTTTTAAAGAACTGTGGACACTACTGCTGAATTAATGTTAAACACCACTGCTCTACATCCTCTGACCAGAGTTCCTGAATCTATTTCTCTAAAGAAACAGCTGGGACCAATGGCCATCTGTGATTTGAAATAAGCATTTAATACCTGGGCTATCCCAATTCCTGCTATATATAGCATTTTCAGACATGCTGAGTCTTCCAATAAGTTCTCATATAAAGGCATTTTTTATTGCAGTATTAATAGAATTCAGATCTAATTCTTGATGAAGCTGACTGGATTGCAATCTGAACAGATTACCCAATGTGTAAAGCACTACAGAAAACAGTAAAAAGGTTGGTTACTGTTAGAAATAAGTTAGGGTCTTGTCAATTTAAAAAGTTGAATCTTGATTAAAAGGCTTGGATAGATCTGCAAGCACTGGTGCACTTTATTCAGACACTCATGAGCAGGGCGGTAACTAGGGGTGTGTGCGACAGGGGCGGGCGCCCCGGGCACAATTCTTAAGGGGGCACCATTAAGTTAATATTTATGATTAAATTGGCTTGGAATTCAGGGTCAGGGGGCACCATTTTTCCTTTTTGCCTCAGGCGCTGAAATTTCTAGTTACGGCTCTGCCCATGAGTTTATATATTTACTACTCCCATTGGGTGTGGTTCATCCATTTTTGAAGGGCTGTTTTAGACAATCCATTTGCTAGGACGGAGCTGAAGCAAAACTTCTATGCCATGCTGCAGACAGGTAAGCACTGATCCTTTTTTCCCCAACCCTGGCTAACCCTTATGCTAATCCTCACCCTAACCTTCCCTTCCCCGCAGCCAAACCCGAAGTCTCCTCCATTCTCCAATCCATCCCCTCCTTGCAGCTTAACCCTAACTCTCCTTTTCTCTGATCAGTCCCCTCCCATCCAGCCTAACCCTAAGACTGCCTGCTAAACTACATTCCTTCCCCTGCACTAACCTTGGGAACTGTTGGGTACTGCAGGGGTCTGCCGCATAACATGTGAGACCTTTCTGACAGACTTCAGAAAGAAAGGGTATACCTTAAATTTTCCAACTCAAGCATATGGAAATTTGTTGCTATATGGAAGTCTGGGTAAAGCTGGATTAAGAGGGAACACTTGTAATGTAAAATCACTAAAAAGGAATGTCCCCTCTGAGCTTAACCTAGCCTCAATGTCAGAAGTGTCATTCCCCTTGAGGTTGGATGGGCTGCAATGTATTCCAGTCACTTTGCACAAATTCACAATGCACAGTAAGAAAAAGTGGCCACCTTTTGATTGATCCATAAATTGTAAATACATTTAAAGCCTGGATCAAGCGTGAAAGGGTGGAAAGGTATGTATGTATGACCACGTCATTTAAATAGAGAGTATTAGTTATACAGTCTCTTATGGGAGCTCTGAAGGACCAAATCTGTTTCCATGAATGATGCTGCCACATATATTAGATAAGCGGCTGTTGGGTAATCTGTTACCTGATGCACCCAAAGTCTGTGAAAGCTGCAGTCTATGTGACCACAGCCCGGGAGACAAGGCTCTGTGCGCTCCTGTGCCTAGGGGCCCCTTTGTGTGTTGGGGCCCCAGGGCTTCGCCCCATGGTTAATCTAGCTCTGGTCTTACATGTTTTTAATGCTAATTTGTACAAATCCAAAATAAACTATAGTACAACCTATATTTTTTTTTTTATTTAACTCCATATATTTAAATGGAGTATATAGTGTAAAAGGCCAAGCCAAGCAAAACAGCAGGCTGTACAATGTGTGAAAGCAAATGTACATTGTTATATATAAATTCCCATTACTATAGTGTAGTCCCCTTTAATAGTGCTGAATGGATAAATGGGTATGTTGGTAACTCACCAAAGATCCTGTTACCAGGTTCCGTTTCATGCAGGGAACAGAAATGGACGGAAGGTGTCACAATCTCTTTAATTTATCAATCTGTGATATGAAAAATCTATGACTGCTGTTTTCTATGTTTTAAAAAATGGTTTAATCTATATAATTAATGTACAAATAAGGTATAATTTGGAAGTGTAATCAATAACATAATAGTTCAGATCGAAGTAAAGAACATTAATGACTATGTATAAAAGTTTGTGTTGCAGTAAATAATTAATATATTCTTTCAGTGACAAATTGAAGTGCAAGCACAAGTGCCTAATGGAATCAATCTCTGTATATTGCTCATTGATTATGCATCCAGTAGTTTAGGAATTATTATTTCATTCACCCCTTTTATGTTCAGTCATATGGAAATGTGTTTGGAACCCCTCTCTTTGGAAAAATATTATTATTTAGAAACATTATACCATGCACACTGCAACCAGGACTGGCATGTTAGTATATTGGTGACATTGTCATGTGCTTATGATTTAATGGGACTGATCCACAGTTTAAGACTAAAGCTGACCATACACTAGAGGGATTATCGGCCCGATCACCCAGTTATCAGGTGATCGGGCAAAAAATTGCTCTAGTGTATGGTCCAGATCAATTTTTGAAACGTCAAATAAACGCACCAGAAACACTCTGGTGCGATTATTTGATCTTTTGACATGTTTAATTTAAATCTGGAAAAAGCTCCCGATATTTTAAGGGAGCCAATCAGCAAGCTGAATGGCTCCCTATTTTTCAGAGCCGCTGCTGCTTTATATCTATGTATAAAGCTGCTCTGACAGCTTTGAAGGTATACTTTAAAGCTGTCAGAGCAGCTGAGTACATAGATATGCAGCAGCTGCTATTGCAGGGATTAGTACAGACAGGGATCAGCCGAAACAGCGCGGCTTCGGCTGCCTGCAATAGTCGCTGCTGTATATCTATATCTATTGCTGTCAGAGCAGCTTTCTACATAGATATAAAGCAGCAGCAGCAACATAGAGAGCCCTGCCCCCCCCCCCTCTTCTGCTAGGATTATCGGTCCCAGCAGGAGAGGTGTATGGTGCCCGATAACGAGACATTTCCCTAGCGAGAAATCTACCCGTTTATCGTCCCAACCCCCTGCTGGGACCGATAATCATACTAGTGTATGGCCAGCTTAAGGGCAAAACATGTAGCCGTGTTGCATTCTTATTATTTTGCTTGCAGGGAAAATACTTTGCTTTTGCACAAAGAACTCCCACACTGCACAGTTTTCCATTTAATCTGTAAATTAAAGTTACCTCTCAACTCTTAGGTTTATACTTCCACCTGTTTTGCCCTAACAATCAAACTTGACGTTTTATCATGTATTTGCTAAATCAAACCAGAAATTATTATTTAAATAAGACACTCTACTTGTTGCCAGACCTGATCAACTGTCTGCCTATGTATGGTCATATTTGACAAACAGCGTTTCAACAATGAATATGAGCAGCAAGATCAACTCATGGGTTCGAGCTAAACTTCTGTGCTGCAGATTTCAAGGTAAACTTTTAAACATGTGAGCTCATCAAGTCTTTATGGTACACGGTTGCTTTTATCTAACAAACATCTTGCTGAAATTCAACAGCTACTAATAATGCAAATTTAATGATTGCCAAAAGCAATATGATTTCAAAAATCCCAGAGGAAATCTTAATATACTCGAGCTGCTATATTCAACATCCACCTGTCTTTTCAAGGATGAAGCTTACACTTTGAGATCACAACATCAGGCAGGAGAACAAGAAGAGTGTGTCATAACATGCATAACATTAGACATTGCATTACATATTCACGAACTCCAAAATTTAGTTTAGACTTGGATGGGCAAAGAACAGATATACAGGATAAGGAAATAATAACTTACTATAGTACAGCGATATAAATATTTGCAGTTTTATTTGCTAAAATGTGCAAATGATTGTAATTAAAATGGTAAGAGTCAAATGTGCAAAATGTAAAAACTGCAATTAACCAGTTCATAGAGGCATTTACAATGTACTGTAGAGTGACCTGAGTAATCCCCGAACCCTGTTCATGTTCATACACATAATACAAAGATGTGCTTGGAAAAGACCAAAAGGATTCTACCCGGACACTTGTACTTTGCTTAAAACCTATGTCTGCTAGTTAAGCCATGCTATGTAGTAAAATTACTGGTAAAGCATTGCACCCTGTATCACAGGGGTTGGTGGGTGGTACTATCAAACACAGCCTATATAGCTTGCTGTTAAGTAATTTAATTAGGAATCTGATAATAATGGCTAGGGAAATCACTAAAATCTATTGTCCTTAAAGTTCCTTAAAAGTTCAAATAGTGTAGTGTTCAATGTTCAGATTCTAGCTCTCACTTTCCTATTACATACTAGAGAATGTCAGGTGTAATCTGATTGGCTGCTATGGACAATATCTCTCCTTTTCCACAGTTTAGTAAATTTGGTCCAATGACTTAGTTGAGAGAATGGTTTTAAATGCTGCCCTGGGACAATTTCCATCAAAGCACAGGGCATCTTCAGCGTAATCAACCAGTTATGAAAACAAATGCATTATGTGCAAAGTCATTGTTTCAGCTTTTTATGTTTTACTAATACTTAGTGTGTATTCCTGTGCTTTACTGTAACATAATTTTTTAACCCAAATAATTATTATTCAGATTACTTTTGCAGAAATCCCTACAATTTCTGCTGCAAAATAAAAAACATAAAAATAATGAAATTGCTACCATGGACCAGCACTTAAACAGTTAAATGTGAACTTGTAAGAGAAATAACTGCAGATACTCATCTAACAGTCAAATATGCTCTATGGGGAGCTACTTTGTCTAACAAGCTCCTTTTCCATATTTAATGCTGAAAAAAAGCTTTGTGACACATGTCTTGAACATTGCAATTTATATGTCTTACGTTAAGAACCTGCGCTAAAAACCCTTTCTCCCTGCAAGTCTCCGCTGTCTGGGGAAATATTGTGACACAGCTGTGCATGTGTAGTATAGGATCATTAACACTTGCGGAAGAGTGAAATAAAGGTTCTTGTTGGCTGAATACTGATGAGGGTAATAATATTAAATGAGCTAACTATAGCAAGTGGCACAATTGCAAGAAATTATAGGGGAAAATGAGAAACCACTTTTCAACATAGACAGCAACATCATATAATGACAGAGGAATGATAAGTATTTACTGATTTAGTAATTAAAAAATATTGTGATTAAGGAGCAATTGTATAATATTCTTTAATAACTGCTATTTATTATAACAGCCACTATGACATTTAAATTACAGACTTTTCATTGTTCATTGCATCTTCATCAACATTCCCCATTCATAAAATGCAAACACCAGTCATTATTAATACATTACAAGCCCCTTATTAGTAAAATTCTCAGTGTGGTATTTACATTAGCACAGTTGAACCCCCAGTTTATAAAAGATAAATGTAGATAATTACCTGTGGCCCAACTGAGAATCCTGGGTGAGACTGGCTGGGGTGATGAGGATCGTTTGTACCCGACTCAGATGACACAGAGTTGCCTCTGGCCCCTGGAATACACAGAGAATCTCTGTCTTATTATCTGAGGCAGATATCAGCACATTACATTTCTCTTGTGATGTCACAGAGCATCAGGCTGAAAATGATATGCTTAAATGGTTTATCAATAACCCGAGAGCTCAAATCACTTATCAACTGCATAAATTATGCTAACTCTCATTCTGAGCAGCTGGCTCATTCAGGGTGATACAACAATCTGACAGCAGAGAAACTGAACCTGTCATCAGTAAGGCTAATGTGGGTCGCATTATAACAATTTACATACATGACTTTCCAGCAAGACCGTACAGCATCATTTCTTTTCACGCTCACATGAGCAAAAGCCAGTGCAATTTCTAAACGCTGTACAAATGAAGACACATCACAAGCATGTTTTATTCATGTATTTATATTGTTTGTCAATGCTCTTAAATAAAATAAAATAAAATGAAATAAAATAAAATAATAAATAGATAATAAAAAGGCTGGACAATAAACTTTATGCTACATAAGCTAATTATTCCAGATAAGGTTAATTATTTCAAAAATACTTATTGCACCTGATTCACACTGAATAGTGAGTAGGGGTGGGCAGATGCGCACCTAACTCACTCTTCCAGCCTACAACCCACCCCCCATTTTTAGGTACCTTATGGCACTTACGAGTGCCATAGGGCTACCTTATCTCTCCGTGCAATGTCACTGCCTCTCCCAGCCTACTTCCCGCCCTCCCCAGCTAATCTAAATACCTCCCCCCTCCCACTTCTGCCTAAAAATGCCCCGAGGCGGCATATTGCTGCCTCTTAAGACATAAATCCTTGTGTGCGGTCTTTAAAGATGGCACCTATGCTATCTACGTGCCGATAGTGTAAATGACCTACTACGCATGTGCAGTAGGTCATTTTGGACAGATACACGCTTAAGAAGCCACAGCAGTATTGTGTGTGATCCGTAGATGCGGATATACATGTATCCGCACCTACTTCCCTGCTTAACTCCCCCGCCCCGTCCTGCCCCAATTTTTAAGTGCCTGCCGGCACTTGTGAGTGCCATAGGACACCCTTAACTACCTGTGCGTATTTCCCCTAATTTACATCTTTCCCCCACCCACTTTACATAACTTACCCTGGCCGTGGCACGCCTCCTCTTACCTTAAAAACTATGTGCGGTCTTTAAAGACTACACGTAGTTAATCTGCATACGGGATCACTACATAAATTATGTAGTCTATATGAGAAGCATCAGTTTCATAGGTGTGAATCCAGTTCATTATTATTACTATTTGACCACCTCATGTTATGATTTACCTTATTGTAGCAACAAAATACACTTTCAATTGTTTGTAACTTGTAGTTTTTTTTAACAAAACACTACACGCTATACACAGTATACATTCAGAAAAATTAACAAAATAAAATAGAAGTTATCGTCTTAAAAATATTGGACCAGATCCATGTCCGCTAGCGTATTAACGCTAGGTGGAGACGTAAAATCGCTATTTTGTATGTACTTCACATACGGCACGTAACTCTGAACATACGTAACAATCTAGTATTGAGAGCGTAACTAAGGACAAAGGGGCATACCAGCCATACGACACCCGTAATTATGCTTCGTAGGCGGGGTGAGACATTTAAATCGTACACTATGGGCGTGCTTAGGCGAGTTAGTACGTGCAGCCATTACAGCCAACAGGATTTACGTTTTGAAAAATTAAGGTAGGGTTTGCAATGCGTAAAGCAGCAAAAGTATGTACGACCGTGGGGAGTGCTTAGGGGGGTGCATAGTAATTACAATAGCGTTGAAATGGAAAGGGAACTTAGGTCTGGATCTACCCCATTGATAGTAATCTAGCTAAAGTCAATTGTAGTCTTATTTTACCCTTCAAATAGATCTAATTGACCCAGCAGATGCATGTAATATAATTGGACCTTAAATAATAAAGCAGACTGTACAATTTCCCAAATGAGCAAAAATGACCAGAAATTGGGCTGGGTCCAGACCTTGTTAAGTGCTTGAACTTAGTTACTCAAGGGCTAAACCATGTTGATTTCAGGGGGAGCCAACTTAATTGTATTCTTTGGATGCAGGGATACATCTTTAAATTGCTTGCTGCACACAGATACTGACCAGCTTTACTATCACACTGTTATTTATACTTGGGATAGGAAATATCACCTCTCACCTCTAATACTGTTTGCAACAGATGAAATATGACTCCACTGCAATCAACATGGTTTAGCCCAGGAGTAACTAAGTTCATGCACTTAACAAGGTCTGGATCCAGCTCATTATCTGTTAATGATTGACCTCATTCTATATTTGGCCTCAAGAGTTAGAACACTGTGGAACTGGTCTACCATAATCCCAGCGTAAAACAAAGTTAATTCATCTGGTCTATTCACATAAAAAAAATTGTGAACATTATTCTTATAATATTGCCTTTTCTTCCATAAAACGTAATTTTTGTGAAATGTGTTCACAGGTCCTTACTTACTAGTTCTTATATATTGGTGTATTATTAATTGTGACTTTGACCCTTTTGTCACCTTGCTACATGGAGTTTGCGGCTAACCTCTGACCTTTGAGTTATATATAATTCTGCACTGCCTTCTTTGACCCTAGGATCATGTGTGCTGCTGTAATATTCAGTATCATATCTACTACAGCTTTACCTGATCTCTTGTACACAGTATATAACAATAAGATTCTTGCCCTAACTATATTGTTTTTATCATTTCTGAGACAAAGAATAATGCAACCTGTGAAGCAGCTATTTGTGTTTGTTTTTTGTTGCAAAAATGAATAACAAAGTATAATAAACATTATTGTTTGTAATAATGGTTTGTACTGATGCAAAGTAAAAGTATATCACTTGCACCAAATTTCTATATTATATCTTTCTATGATCCAGTTCTGGCTGCCTTGACCTCTAATTTTCTTAATCATGTGCTATGTGCAAAGACTTCAGGCATTTTTCTCTGGTTTTGTATTGTAATGAATCAGTAATAATAGTATATTACAAATATGTTAATGAACTAAATCCATACTTATGATTTTCCACTTTTCCATTCAATTTGTGTAACCGAATTGGATCACCCTCTGCTCTATCCAGACTTCTAAAAAAATGACACTCCCGACAGAAGGATGAGGTTGTGAATGCAAGTGGGAATGACCTGGTGTAACAATGTATAGTACAGGCTTGCCAGCACTCTGCATATACCAAGCCAAACTTCCGAAATGCCGCTGTTCACTTGTGTCAGTAGACTTAAGGTAGCGGATGGCTACTCGGTGCATGCACAGAATTATGTGTGTTAGAGCAGACCAACATGGCAGCAGATCAGATTCACAGATGTTTACAAACAGACAGATAGCACTGGGGCTGATCCAGAGATGGGAGTAACAGAGAAAAGACAACATTGAACCTTGACAATCCATGTTGTACTGACAGGAAAGCAAATTTTAAATAACTAACAGAATGAGTTGAAAAGGTGACAGACTCAGGTGACATAGCAAGGAGGCGGGCCCAAGTTTGGATGGGTGGGGCTAGATGGAGCCAGGCAGGACTGGGGGTGGGGCTGAGCAAGACCACTGCCTGATAGGCTGTCAGAGGTTGACAGCTTAAAACAATGCTCGACACTCCACGTATAAAAATTGTGGGACGTAGCATACAGACACAAAGCACCCAGCTCACTGCTGCTACGTGCTGCTTCTATGTGATCAGATCCATAGTGCATGTGCAGGACAGCACACTGTATTTCACATTCTGTAGTTGTAAAAGTTTTTATTTTGTAAGCACTTCACTTGTGTCATGAAAAACAAAGTGTTTATTCATTTAAAAAAATTGAAGTAATGAAAAATATTTGTTTTTAAAAATTTGACCACAGGATAATATACTAGCAGTGATTTCAAAACATTATGAATGCTTTGAAGTGTGAAAATCAAGCGTACACATATTAAAACGGCCTTAGAATGATTGCCCCTGGATTTAGACATGACCTGTGGGTGGCTTTTGTTCCATCTGTGTTCTGATTTTGATCGGTAGCGCTTGCCTTGGCACATGCCTTGTCTATGCCCCTCCACTTCTTCCTTCCCGCCCCCCAGAATACAAGTCACAAGTTGCGCTCATATCTGAATGGGAGTTGGATGCAAGCTCTTAGTTCTGAGCATGTATAGAAAAAGGTCACACCAGCTGATGTATGCACACCTCTGGATTGTACCCAGTACTTGGTCAGCTCCACACTAGCTATCAAAAATATATATCCACCCACTCACAAGATTTCATTTTCCTATTATGGTCTTTATATATACAATGGCAGAATTGCTAAATCTCCAAATACACAAGAGAAAGGTCAAATACCAAAGATCGCAAGATTCACACTGTATGATATGTGTGTGGCCATCTTAAGTTTATGAAAATAATGTATATCTTCCACACCCTAACACCATCAGTCAATATTAGTCAAGCAGGAAGCATTTCAATCAACCTGGATCCACACACAACAATAGCATATAGTTTACACTTACATCCAACTTAACTAACACATTCATAACTAATGTCCAATTAAAAGTTTAGAGAGAGAAAAAAAAATATTTCTATTTATTCATTATTTTTGTTTTTAATATAGGCTTTGGGAAAACGTTATTTAGCCAATATTTTTTTAATAAATAATTTAAAAACAGCTGAGTGCATTAAAGTGACAATAAAATTGACTGCTACACACGATTCAATTGTATTTCTATCTATACGGCGTTATGTCAATCAGAACAGAGGTACGTAATAGGATTAAGTAATAAATGTGCAAAGCTATTATGCGTAAATTTGAAAATCTGATTAATCTGTAATATCCTTTGTGCAGAAAGTCAGAAATGGACATTGCTCTGGGAATACTTACAAGCACTCAGCTGAAATACCTAAATTGATTTTGGAACAAACTAATAAAAACACAGAGACTTGCTGACATTTTTATAAAGCGATTTCTGTCAAAATACGTCTGGCATTTAAATGACCACTGTCATTTCCAGACAGGCATAAGATGCCCTATTATAATTGGGAAAAACAAAGAAATAACAGTTTCCTTAAAATATCACATGCTAAAGCATTATTTTCCTATATTTCTTTCATTAATTCTGAAGAAGAGATAATGCGCATGAAGTTAGATTATCGTGGTACTTTTTTCTCTACTAAGCATCAATAAGGTATTGAAACTGGCCCCCAGCAAGTAACAATAGAAACAATGGATTGGTTTCAGACTACTGATGGCTCCGAGTTCTAGGTGCAGAAGCAGAGGGTATCCATTGCCGGACAACCATTGGATCCAGCCATTCATGTGGGAGAGGGGAGGTCACTTTACTTGCTAGCAAGAACCTACACTACCTAACCCTTACTTTAAAACTTCCAGGCTGTCCTCATGTAAAATGGGGATGGAGTAGAGGTCTGTATAATAAGGAGGGCGCTTAGCATGCCTTCACAGTGCTCTTTATATATCTCCTCCCTCCCATTAGTATAAGTGCCAAAATGCATTCTGACCCGTCCCTCCCCACCATAGGAAAGACTTCCAGTACTGAAGTCTGTATCCATAATGAAAGCACGCTATGTGGAAATGCACAATTGTGAAATGTGGTAATTTTACGCTCACAAGGAACAGAAAATGCTCCCTTTTAATAAATCTGTATCTAGTCCAATTACATTATTTAAAATGTCTTATTTAAAAAGAAAATATAACCAATTCTGTTAAAATGAAGTATATAGACATATAAACCTGAAGCTGGAGCTGCTAAGAAACTTTCTGCCCCTCCGCAGACAGGTAAACAACGCTCTCTTTTTCCTCTACCCAAATCCTTATACTAATTCTTATTCTAACCCTCCCCTTCCATTACCCTGACCCTAAACCTTCCTTCCCTGCAGCCAAACCCTAAGACTCCCCTCCCCACAGCCTAACCATAAGACCCCCCTCCCCGCACCTAACCCTAAGGCTCCCCTCCCCACAGCCTAACCCAAAGACTGCCCTCCCCACAGCCTGACCTTAACCTTTCCCTTCCATTACTCTAACCCTAAGCGTCCCCTTTGATTACCCTAGTTCTCCCTCCCCGGTTGCCTAACTATAAAACTCCCCGGAGAGTGTTGCTCACCTCTCTGGACAGTGTGGCGGGTCTGCAGCAGCTCTTCTGAAAAATAAATAAGTATGCTGATCGGCATGCTTACCTATTCTAAAAAATATTTTGAAAATGGCAGCCTTTTCAAAATAGTGACAGATGAAAATTAGCTTTCGGCTATTTCTACTTGTGAAGATACAGGTCCTTCAGATCACTCAG
>WWET01002647.1:148614-165144 GCA_011038615.1 Limnodynastes dumerilii | reverse complement strand
TTCCTTCACCCCCCACTCACACCAACAGCCCGCCAAACTCTTTTTACAGCCTCTCGCGCCACACAACTAAAGCTTCTAGAGGCATCACGCGCTACACAGCGCATGCCTCTGTTTATAGGCTGTTGCTTAGCAACAGCCTTGTGCACCAGATCTCTCCCCTTGCGCTGCCTGCAATCAGTTAAGCCTCCTTGCACACCCTGCACTTATAGACTGCAAGTGCAGGGGTGTCACACATATGATTGGGTATTCCGCATGTAGGATTACGGGGGAAGGGGAGTGTCTTGTTTTCCTGCCTACATCCTTTTGATAACCTACGGATTAAGCCCTTTCATTTGGATGAGGTCCTTATATTAATCAAGCATCTGAAATATTTTGACTCCTCTGTATACATATTTACTAAACTCCACAAATCCCTGTATTTTTTTTAATTCCTCTTAGGAAGCACACACTGAGCTCATAGAACTCATGCTGATAATATTCCTCAAATGTGCCATAGACAACAATTGCATCCAGGTAGATGTGAAGTTTGCAGAAATGTATTGTTGTTCATTACAGTCCTCCTATTTTGAAGGGTCATTTCATTCTTATTTATTTTTAACCGTCCTGTTATTAGTATTTAATTAGCAAAATTTGTGTCACAAGGAATATTGTGCTCCCAGGTTTGGTCAATGTCCTTTTATAACCATAAAAAAAAACAACATGCTTAAATCAATAAGAAATTTACAATTATTAGCCCATTCAGGACCGCAGGTAGTATTGATGAATACTTAAACCTTCAGCGAGGTCCCAAGATGATCAGCGAGCCTTTCGTTGACATCATTCAGCCACGCTCGGAAACTAAGTCATATGGCACAGGCATATGCGCAGTAGCTGCCTTTTGGGGCTTCTAAAATGTCAAGTCCAGAAAGGCAAAATCCCTGCGCATGCGTTGGGATTAGAGCCAGACGTGACGCCCAGTCAGATTAGTTTAAAAACCATTTTATTCGGGTTTTTTTTATAATTAACTAAAAAAGGGTAAATATATATATTTTTTCTATTTTAAGTTTAATGTATTTTTACTAAACTGTATTCCAGCGGTCTCCTGATACATATCTCCCTTTTCCTCCCCCTAATAACAGCTATTAGGGGAAGGAAAAGAGGGATATATGGGGAGACCGCTGGAATACTTACCCTAATGCTATCTTTAGATGGCGTAATTTAACACGTCGGCGCAGATTGATAAAATCTGCGCTGACACTTAGTAAATACAGTGATCTTCATTTCATATGATAAAGCCTGTTTTCACGTGTAAATAGGCTTTATCATATGAAAACAATTTTCGTAAATGGAGCCCATAGTTGTTTGGGAACATTGGGCCTGATCCAGACCTATGCTGGTGTGCGTAGTGTATTAATGCCGGTGTACCTACGTTGCACAGCAATAGGCACTTCCCTTGCTCGCACTTAGTTTTGCTTTCATACACTCGACAAACCCTACCCTAACTTTTCTGTTCGTAACCGCGGGCGTCCGTAAGGTCATTGCATAGTTACAATGCTTAGCACGCACATACTGTATGATTTAAATGCCTCACCCCGCCCTCGGCGCGTAGTTATGGATTGTGTAAAGCAGGCACGACCCCTCCAGCTTAATACGAATCTAATACTCCCATAGGTCATATTCTCAGAATTTCTCAGCGTAAAGTCTGTCCCGCACATGCGCAGTTAGTACAAAAAAAAACATTTTTAGGGTTACGATCGGCGTAAAAACGCACACGAGCAGAGCTCTGGATCAGGCCCATTGATTCCTGGTATTTATTAACAGGTTTTTATACAGTGCCATTATATTATGTAGCACTTTTACAATTTTAAACAACCATAAACATCAGTAGTCCCTGCCCTATTGGGGCATACAGTCTAAATTTCTTAACACAGACTAGGGTTAATTTTCAGTCAGTTAAGCCTCATGTTCTGGATGCAGATGTGCTAACCACTTCAGCCCCCATACTACCCTGTTATGGATGTGTTACACATCCTATGACAGGTACAATGAATGAACCTGACAGAACAATGCAGTGTCCTGACATTAGAAGCTAAAGCAAGCATATTTTTAGAGGGAAAAGAGGAACAAACAATAAACAGCTATTCTAGGATACACTGAATGGAAAGCTATGCAGCCCCTCATCCAGATGTTGACAGCAATCCCAAACCACTGAAAATGGGAGCAGCCTTGGTATATATGCGACCTGATCCCCAGCCCTTACTGTAACTGGACAACAAAATGTTCATTCTCCTAAGTTTTTTGCTACCAGCATTTACTTTCTTCATGCAAAGACAGTCCTATGGGTTTATTGAGAAAATGTATTTATTCATCATCTATTTTTGTGACTGCAGCCTTTGGAATGAATCCAGATGCAGCAGAGGTGAAGTTACTACAGTGCAATCCTATATTCCATATGTATGAGGATAGTTCACTCCCCTTGCACGCATAGTGCCAGATCCAGAGCTACGATGTTGCACTGAGCGCTGTAGCGCTCAGCGTAACATCGCTGCTCTGGCCCGACACTCCCCCTTGTAGGAGCGTATTAACTCTCCCTTACGCCGGCTGAAGGCTACCCTAACTTCAGCCGGCGTAAGGGAGAGTTGATACGCTGGGACGGCGGCGTTAGTACGTTAATGCCGCCCTCCCAGCCTCATTACCCTCCCTCCCCCGTACACTAACTTCAGCGTAGGGACGCTGGGGGACGTCCCCTCCAGCTTCCCTACGACGCTACTATGCCATAGTGACGCCGGGCAACATCTGCCCGGCGCATGCGCATTACGCTTATGGCCTCCATACTAGCGGCGGCGGCCGTAGCTCTGGATCAGGCCCATAGTCCTTTCCATGGACCCTACCAATATGTTTTACGTACTCACCCCATGTAAAATGGGGCTGGTAGGTAATGATGGATCATGCATAAGGGCTTAACAACTTTAATGGGCTCTATTGAGCGCTCTAATGTTTATGACATCATAATTTCTATAAAAGGGTTCCCTCTAGTATCCGAATGGTCATTAGTAGCAGCGCCCATGAAGAAGATGGAGCCTGTCATCGTGGCAAGTGCCAGAAGAGGCTGAAGAGCAGAAGGAAGGACCGGATCATCATCTTCAAGCAAGCAGACAAGATTCTTCAAGCAACTGGGGAAGATTAACTGCAAAGAAAGAAGAAACTACAAGCAACTATTCCCAAGAATGATGACAGCTAAACGGTGAGTCAGAAACATTTTATTTTACTTTATGCAGCACACTTTAGTTTAACAGAAGTTTATTAAGACACACTGTGGCCACCTGTATTCATTTTACATGGTAGGGGGCAATATTATTGTGTGTAAATGTGTATTTTCATATGACGTGTGTAAATGTATATTGTGTATGTTTTTTTACACAGTTTTTTTTTTTTACATTTTTTATTGTCATCGGCTACAGCGCAGCATGCTTAGAAGGCCTAACATGCTGATGCTGATAATACTACAAGGCTCAGCAATGCTGAGCCTTGTAGTTCTGTCAGTGCAGCCATGGTAACCATTCAAAACATGCTGTGCTTGCATTTTGGAAAGAGAAAAACACGACAAATATATTGACATGTGTTTTTCAGATACAGTGTGGGGCGTTTTTTTATTGAAAGTGCCCCACACACAAGGAGCTTTGTTTTTCTGCGCTTTGCCGACGAACTAAAGGCGATTTAGTAAAATCACCTTTAGTGAATACAGTGATTTGTATTTTTTAGATGGCAGACATCTGGACGATTTTGCTAAAGGCTAAAGTCCCGGGACTTTGTCTTTAGTGAATACGGCGATTTAGTGAATCAACTTTAGTAAATATACCCCTAAGACTCCCTTCCCCTTAGCCTAACAATAAGACTCCCTTTCCACAGCCTAACCCCAGGGCCCCCATAAGGGGGGGCAGCCGGGACTACTTTCCTGGGCCCATAGCTGTCCGCCATCATTATAGGGCCAATGCCTGTGCACGGCCAGATGGTAACGCAAGTCTGCGGGGCCCCGCCCATTGTGACATCACTGATGACCTCCTAAGACTTCCTTCCCTGTAGCCTAACACTAAGTCTTAGTCTCCCCTTCTCCAATCAATCCATCTCCTCCCCACAGCCTAACCACAAAACAACCTTACTACACTACATCCCCTCCCCTGCTCTAACCTGTCCGGTCTTCGAATCATTGGGATGCATCGGATCCCGTGGCAATATTTTCTAAATGGGGCATATTCTAAAATACACACAAATAGCTGTTGGCAGTGTATATATCTAATATGTGGGTTCGCTGCAGCGCCCCACCCCCCACCATGCATGGTGGGTCGTCATGCCCCACTGTTGGAAAGGCTTAAAGTGTGGAATTCAGAATCATTTATACTGCGTTCCGATACATAACAGCCATGTTCAGCACAGAGTAATTACACATTCACTTCCGCTTCCGCTTTCAGAATGTGTAAGTACACTGTTTGGCGTAATTCTGGGTGGGGTCCTATGTGGTTGTCATTAATGCTTAGAATTGTCCCATAACTGGTGTGATGATTTTGTATTATTCACCATTACAGTTTAAGGTTTGCACAGATGTTCGCTCACACTGTACATTAACCAAGACAATGTACCTGCTCCCTCCTAGCAGCAGTCACTAGGGTTTGCAGTGGATAGGTTAGGATACATATTCTGGGAGTCCATGCTGGCATAAAAACAGAGAATATACACAGAAAGTCCATGTACTCATTATCTCTGCACCAGCTTCATAATGTTCTGCTTGGCTTGTTGGGTTTGTCAAGGCCTGCATAACAGGGAGCTCTGATGGTTCACTGAGTACAGTTTCCAGTGTTTGTTTCTCTCTTTTCTATATGGCTTTTCATGATATTTTCACAGTTGTTTTCATCTTTTCCATTTTCCTTTGTGCAGAGATTTGTTCTCATACACTCACCCAGATCCTTTCTCTCACTGCTTTACCTTTGACATGTTCTCTTCTTCACAGTCCGCAGGCACCTTGAAAAACAGGCTACACAATAGCCTCCATTTATTGAAAACACACATTGTCAGAGGCAGGGAGGGAGGGGGAGGGGGACTGTAGGTTACAATAGGTTATTAAATTGTTGTTTACTAGAATCCATTTAAAACATAAAATAAAATTCCAGGAAAGAGAGAACTAATCATTAGAAAATTTAAATTTACTAAATTAGATGTAAATGAGATACTTATGATTCTTCCATGTTTTAAGGAGCTCAAATCCTCAAGAAAAACATTTGGATAGATCCATCACATAGATAAATCCAGTGGCGTGACTACCATGAGAGGCAACTGCTTGGAGGTTAAGGGGGCCTGAGACAGCTGCCAAACCTGGAACCACATAGTAATACACTACTCCAGTAGAGGGGCCCATGATACCACTATGCAGCACTTCACCCCCACCCCCGCACATGCATTATGGCACAGGTACAATAGAGGGTCCTCCAGTAGACCAGCAAAGGGGGATTGCTGCACAACAGCATTACTGCCTTTCCCCCCTCCCCTGTGTAGGCCAGTCAAGTTCTTCCACACTGAACTCATCAAAGCACATCTTTAAAGTCCTTGCTTTGTGCACTGGGGCACAGTCATGTTGGAAGAAAAATGGGCCTTCCCCAAACTATTAACACAAAGTTGTAAGCATAGCAATGTCCAAAATGACTTGGTATGCCGATGCATTAATAATGTCCTTCACTGGAGATAAGGGGTCTAGCCCAAACCCTGAAAAATATCCCCATACCATTATCCCTTCTCCACCAAACTTTACAGTCGGTAACATTTTCCTGGCATCAGCCAAACCCAGACTCACCCATCTGACTGCCCAATAGAGAATCGTGTTTCATCACTCCACTGAACATGTTTCTGCTGCTCCACAGTCCATTGTTCCTGTGCTTTACACCACTCCAAATGACGTTTGGCATTGGACATTGATGTGAGGCTTCCATGCAGATGCTCGGCCATGGAAACCATTAAGCTTTCTAATTATATTATTTACAGTTGAATGTGGAATATCCAGCAGGGATGAAATTTCATGTACCATCTTATTGGAAAGGTGGCATCCAATCACAGTACCACGCTTGAAATCACTGAGCTCTTCAGAACAACTTATTTTGTATCACAAATGTTTATAAATGGAGACTGCATGATGAGGTGCTAGATTTTATACATCTGTGGCAACGGGTCTGCTTGAAACACCAGCGTTCAATACTTAAAAGATGTGGCCAAATACTTTGGTCCATATAGTGTATCTGTTTGCATGTTAACCCCTTTCATTCCCATGGACCTACTCCAATGTGGAAATGGAATAGAATTATGGAAGTTGAGATGGGTAGCACTAAGAGGGAACACATATATTTTAAACTGATGATAGGGGAACCAGCACATATAAACCATTGACCCCCCTTTCCCCAATCCCAATTTGTCAAAAGTGTCTTTCCTCTGTCTGGATAAAAAGTAAATAAAAAAAAATACTTTAAAGACATGCTCGAGCATTGTGATTGGATGGCGACATTTTCTTACAGGCAGGTAGCGGTCGAAGTTTGAGATGTTTGTCATTTTAATGCACAGTAGATGCAGACTTCAAATACATCAACGGATCCAGAGTTCCGTCGTATTGGAAGTAATTCAAAAGACAGGATGAGATGGAATGCAGATGGCTTGTACACTAAGCGGGAGGGGGAGGTATGCTGATATTATAGTATAGTGAGGATGTGCCAAGTGCCCATCTAAATATACGCTCCTAAGTGCCGTGGAAATCGTATCTCTGAATCACCCCCAAGGGGCCTGGCCCAAACCCTGAAAAATATCCCCATACCATTATCCCTTCTCCACCAAACTTTATAGTTGGCATAATGCAGTCAGGCAGGTAACGTTCTCCTGGCATCAGCCAAACCCAGACTCACCCATCTGACTGACCAATAGAGAATCGTGATTCATCGCTCCACTGAACATGTTTCCACTGCTCCACAGTCCATTGTTCCTGTGCTTTACACCACTCCAAATGACATTTGGCATTGGACATTGATGTGAGGCTTCCATGCAGATGCTCAGCCATGGAAACCATTAAGCTTTCTAATAATATTATTTACAGTTGAATGTGGAATATCCAGCAGGGATGAAATTTCATGAACCATCTTATTGGAAAGGTGGCATCCAATCACAGTAAAACACTTGAAATCATTGAGCTCTTCAGAACAAATTATTTTGTATCACAAATGTTTGTAAATGGAGACTGCATGATGAAGTGCTTGATTTTATACATCCGTGGCAACGGGTCTGCTTGAAACACCAGCGTTCAATACTTAACATGTGGCCAAATACTTTGGTCCATATAGTGTATCTGTTTGCATGTTAACCCCTTTCATTCCCATGGACCTACTCCAATGTGGAAATGGAATAGAATTATGGAAGTTGAGATGGGTAGCACTAAGAGGGAACACATATATTTTAAACTGATGATAGGGAACCAGCACTTATAAACCATTGCCCCCCCCCCTCCCCCAATCCCAATTTGTCAAAAGTGTCTTTCCTCTGTCTGGATAAAAGTAAATCGAAAAAAATACTTTAAAGACATGCTCGAGCATTGTGATTGGATGGCGATATTATCTTACAGGCAGGTAGCGGTCGAAGTTTGAGATGTTTATCATGTTAATGCACAGTAGATGCAGACTTCAAATCCATCAAAGGATCCAGAGTTCCGTCGTACTGGAAGTAATTCAAAAGACAGGATGGGACGGAATGCAGATGGCTTGTACACTAAGCGGGAGGGGGAGGTATGCTGATATTATAGTATAGTGAGGATGTGCCAAGTGCCCATCTATTCAAACTTCCATTGTATATTCATTGCACAAGAGAATGCATCGGATGTTTAAAGATCGGGGGTCTGCTGGCAAAGGAAGTGGCTTCCACTCAACTACAAGCAAGTCTGGATCCAGAGGAGCTCCTGAATTGTAAGCCTGAATCCGTTCAATTATTATTATAAAAGTACCAGAGTATATTCTGTTCCGTTCACATGGAGTTCCATACAATTGGACGGATCTTTCCTTCTGCATGGCAAAATCCCAGATGGAGTTTGCCATGCAAATATGGCAAACAGGGCAGTGATAAGCAGATCCACACGGATCTGTGTTTATATGGATGCAGATAAATGCGGTTTAGGTTGGGTTATGGACACAGAAGTGGATCTGGTCCATAGTTATTACAATTCCACTTTACAGATAAATATTCTTAATACAATCCATTCAACATTAGTCTGACATACAGTAATTCTGACTTATTAGCACTTTCTTGTACCATAGAACCATGCTACAAATGGCACAAAGTCTCTCTGTACTCTATTAGTGTCCACTGATGCATGCGATGTGTATATAAGAAATGTCACTTTCATATTCCCAGTACAGCACAAATTATTTACATCTACTTTTTGGATCCATAAATAAAATATCAGAACATCTGACATACAAGTATTATTCTTTTTACATTGTTATAGTCAGTAACATTCTCTTTTTTCTGTTTGGTAAATGTATTATGAACCTCATCCTTATAATGCTCATTATTAAAAGAACTTGGAGCTTCCACTCTGTCTCAAGGCTATTTCTCGTTAGGCTTAATATTTAATTGAACAAAGGTACTTAATCATACAGCATTCCATCAAGAAGGTCACATCTTTTAGACTTACTGATGAGGAAATAAATCTCAATATCTAGTATGGGCTGATAACCTTGATCTTAAAGATTTTATTCTGTAAGACAGAAATATGTAAGGCACATTCCGCAATACAATAGATGTTTTCTATGCGTCACCAACTCACGACGCACATAATCATTAAATCTCCCAGTACGTCATCCTCCAGCATCAAGGCTACTGGTTTGGCCTTGAAGATGTGACCCAATCTTGTTTTGTGGAAAGATTTACTTTAGAACATGTACACACCTCATACCTTAGGGAACCAACATCCCAATCTCCAAAATAAATATTCAACTGAATTCAAACGATGTGATGGATTGGTTCTACACATCCACCTCTAATGTCCTTAGGATACTCCTATTGATCCTTAATACACAAGGGTCCACAGACATTACCAATATGCCATATATGATGACCATTAAAAAACTACTCTTTTCATATTAACAAATACAAAAACCCTCTCTTTTTTATATATTTTTTCATACAACACTCTAACGTTTACAGACAATAGACACAGAATGAATACAGTATTCAAGCTACAAAAATATGGTTTATATTCTGCAGTGATACTTATATACAGGTAGCACATGAAGTACTTAATAAAAGATTTATTTTAACGCACTGTGAAGTTTCCTGTTTTTTTCTTAGTTTTTTTGTAATGCACAACACATACATTTAACTACAACGATTTTTATTCGCTATTTATCATTTTTCCCCCTATGCCTCATAGGATGTAAGTTCTGTTGCGTACTGGACGAGCCCCCATGCTGTGAACTTTATACTTACGGATACAAGTAAAACAATAAAGGTCTGGTCCAAACTCAATTGTGTACCAACAAACAAAAAGATTTATTAGACAGGGAAATGGTTAAGTGACAAAAAAGAACATATCAGGTCCATTGATTCGTGATGAAATGATATGATACTAATACTTAGCACCTAGTTTCATGCAATGCGATAAATTTGGGAAGACAGGAATCTAATTCATGCATCAGGAAGCGAAGGTTACCAGGGGCAAAAAATTATTTTTAATACGATAAGAAAACTGTGTGACAAATTCCTATTTGAAGGTATAATATCACTTGTCCTACTTACCATGGTGTGCTGCTTAAATTAAATGCTAATATGTGAGGGATTTGCTAGCAGGGTCTTCCATTTGTACAATCACCACAAAAGAGTAGATGTTTCCTGACATGTCTCACAAAGTTGAGAACAGGGATTATCTGTTAATTTATGTAACACATTACACTATTACATACAACACAGTGCCACTAACAAACATCGGCAGAATGAACTTTAGATTTTCGCCTAACATTTCATCCAGTCTCCCCCAGGGCCACAAGTCCTTTTATCTTATCACAAAGCAATAAAATTCATTTGTAGCCTGACACTATTAAGGTTTATGTAGACCAGCATATAAAAAACATAATTCAATGGACTCTCTCAGTATATTCAAGTCAACATATTAGAGATCAAGGCCCTGATTCACACCTAAGAAGCAGAGACTTCTTAGGTGCGTATGTGGCCGATTTTTGCCACTGGGCATGCAAAGTCAGTGTGTTACACAATCTACGTAGCCCTTAGGCAAGTAGATGAAATACGTGCAGTTTAAAAACCGCACATAGTATTTAGGTGAAAGGAGGCGTGCCACGGCAGCCCACGGGGATAATTAAGTAAAGTGGGTGAGGGGAGGGATGTAACTTAGGCTGATAGGGAAGGTTGGGGATTGTCTGTGTGTATTTTTCCTCCTTAAGAGGGAAAATAAGCACGGTGACTTAAGGTTGCCTATGTCACTCGTAAGTGCCATCAGGCACCTAAAAACAGGGGCAGGGTGGGGGAAGGGACCGGATAAGTAGGTGCGGATACACATGTATAAGTGTGAATCCGGTCCCAAATGTCCTTAAGTTAAATATGGGATGTAAAGTCTATTACCTTGAGCTATGGCTGGTCAATGAACATGGTGACAGATTCTGGTGAAGGTAAATACAAGTAATCATAATGTAATGGTCTTGAATCTTGAATCTGGGAACACTGGCACAGAGTTGCTTAAAAACGGTTGCTATAACTCTCAGGCTGGTCGTCCACTGCAAGCGACTTTGAGCGACTAACAGGTAGCGTGTAGTCGCGTGTTTAGGAGCGACTAATCCTAATACACAGAACCTTGCTTGCAGGCATCCACTACAAGCGTGCGGTGTGGAAACAGAAAAATATTAAAGCATATTTGCGAATATTCGCATATTAATCGCTATATAGTTAGAGACAAAGAACCGCAAAAGTGCGGGAATTCGGGCACGCGTACGCACGTGCGCGTGCATTCCCATGCTCGTACACACTTTCGCGGGCTTTGTTAAATTCGATTTTAAAGTAATAAGACATACATTTACACGCAAATAAACACACAGGGTTTGTTTACACCGACATTTTTCTTCAGATTAGTGGAGACCTATAGATGATAACTTACTTCATTTTTTCAGTAAGAGCTTCAGTATTTGCACATATTGTATGTGATAACTGGGATACTGGATTCAGCATGAGGTTATCAAATATCACCTGAAATATAAAAGAGAATTTGATCAGTGGTGTAAGTGCCGTGGGAGCAGGGAGGTGTGACTGCTACGGGGCCCGGAAAATGGTGTGGCCCTTGGCGGCTGCCCCCCATTGCTCTCACGGAACACTAAGCAAGATGTCAGAGGCTGGCAGCTTAAGACAGCACTTACCTCTCCATGTACGATTACTAAGCAACGGGTTTATATACATTGCAGTGTTCTCCCCAGAAAATGTTGCCAGTCGGGGGGGTATTAAATAGCAGTTGGGTGGGAGCAGTGTAATACTTTACAATAATAATACTTGACGGGATCCAGACATACGTTCACACTGCGAAATGCCTCGCTGGGAACTAAGCAGTGTCATTAAGCCTTTATGGTCCATTGGAGCACAACCAAGACTGAAAGCTGGATATCACAATCAACGTTTTGGTCAGGTCTGGCCGGGTGGTAAGCTAAAATTGCCGGGTAGAGCACCCGGCTAAAATGCCCTGGGGAGAACACTGATGATCTAATTGTGTGGGTTTGCCTCAGACGTCTTGTCAGATAGGGACTTTCCATAAAGTACATGTCCTCTGCATCCATTTTACAAAATGACTGACACACCTCTTGAAAACTGCTTATTTATATTCTACCCAGTCGCTATTAGTCGCTCCTAGT
The DNA here is from genome assembly GCA_011038615.1 of Limnodynastes dumerilii. NCBI lineage: Eukaryota > Metazoa > Chordata > Amphibia > Anura > Limnodynastidae > Limnodynastes > Limnodynastes dumerilii. Next base: position 153,244 of record WWET01002647.1, on the reverse strand, counting down.
CGCCTGAGTAAGTTGCCTATAGTGGACGACCTCAGTCGCTCCTAGTCGCCTGAGTCTAAGTCGCCTATAGTCGCTCCTATATTTAGTCGCTCATAGTCGCTCAAAGTCGCTTGCAGTGGCAAAGAGATAACTATAATCTATTTCAATATTATTGTACATCAGTCGGATGAAAATTGATGGTTGTACAAGAATCATTGTTTTGTTATAACACATTATATTGACCTAAATAGTAGAAGCAGAACCAAAGTTACTTCAATCAACTAATATATAATAGTGAACTAATTTCTTGTGGATGGTTATGATGTCACCATTTAAAGCCAGGGCCACAAATCACTTTCACCAAATAAAAAGTTTGTGATCAGTCCTTTGGAGTTTGTAATTTCTTAGCCAGTCTTGATATCCAGTTATCAGAATTTTACAGTAAAATATCAAAACTAAGAAGTAAACACTGGCGCTTCATGCGTATGTTAGATTCCGTAAGGCCTTCTTAACTGTGAATAATTCCTAACATTCCTAAGTCTCGAGCAATGCCCATACTGTACATAAGTAGCTCGAGTGATGCTCATTTGCATTAAGAGTCTTGCCCCTCTAGTCACGCATGCGGAAGTCATTACATTCTCAAGCATGAATCATTCCTAAGTATTCATTCTTATCTGTGAATCATTCTTACATGGTTTCAGCGCATAGTTTTGAGTTCTGGGCATGCTCAGTTTAACCGTTCTTAAATATACACACTGAAATCCTGTTCTTACTTAGTTGTGAATCAGGCCCTTGATGATAAGAACCTGAACCAATGCCCCATCTAAAAGACCTCTCAGACTCATTTGGAAAGACTTAGTTGGATCATTAGGTAAAATCAAACCAGGTCTAGGAGAGACCTTTTAAATCGCACTTGGCTGTGGATATGTAATATGATACTTAGCAGCTGGTCTCTAGTTGAGTCTCCGATAAACTCAGTTATTTATTTATTTATTAACAGGTTTTTATATAGTGCCATCAGATTACGTAGCGCTTTACAATTTAAGAATCAGTATAACAGGACTGGGTGGTATCAGACAGACTGGGTGGGTAAGAGGGCCCTGCCACAGGCTTACACTCTATAGGATATTAGGGATTGATACATAAGGGAAAGTGTTATATAATCACACAACACACCAGCCAGCTTGCATGGGCTTGTAGGACAACGGGTGCTGTAGAGGAAGCTAAAAGGCCAGAAATAATGCTTACGTATAAGATACAGGTGGAACTAGAGACGATGCAGCAGAATGCTGGACTAAACTGGAATGCTGGACTGAACAGCGGACTGCTGGACTGGATTACTCCAGAGACTGGACTGGACAGCGGACTGCTGGACTGGACTGGATTATTCCAGATAGTAGTAGTGCAGATAGCAGTAGTGCAGGTTATGCTGGAAGCAGTAGTGCAGGTAATGCTGGAAGCAGTAGTGCAGGTAATGCTGGTAACCTTGGAGAAGCAGGCTTAATTAGTGAAGCAGCTGGATTGTAGAAGCAAGCTTGATTGGAGAACCAGCTGGGCTTGGAGAAGCAAGTTTCACTAGCAAGACAGACTGGATGCAAGACAAGCTGGGCTGGATGCAAGACAGGCTGGAACCAGGTACCTTTAGTAACCAAGTTGTTCTGGCACTGAGGGATCAGTTCAGAGGGTTTAAATAGCCCACCCAGTGCACAGATTGGCTGGAGGGATCATGTGTGCTGCAGAGGAGTATCAGAGTGGCTGCTGGGAATCACATGACAGGAGGCAAGATGGCGACGTCCATGCACTAGAAGACAGTAGTGCAGATCGTTTGCAATCTCCAGTTAGAACATATGATTTTGCGAAAAAGGAACATCCGAAAGTTCCTTTTCGTATGTCCCTTTTTCGAATTCTTACCAATTTAGACTTTTTTTTTATGAATGGGTGAGTATGCCGTTCGTCATACTTCACCCTTTTACTTTCGCAATTAGCGATATCCCTATCGGACCAGGTACAGGTGAGTAAACTATCTGTGCGGGGAAGGGAGGGTTAGGGTCATGCTGTAAGTGAGGGAGGGTTAGGGTCAGGCTGCAAGAATAAAGAATAATGTGGTGTACACACTGGAGGGTTATCTGACAATTTTGATAATTGTTAGATAGCTAAAAAATCTTTCCAGTGTGTACTGTCAAACAAGGCTGCGGAATCATCAGATACTGCATTGCATCATTTGATTTAGTCTAATTTTAAAAGATGAACGATCTCCCACCTGAAACCATTCCCATTCATAATTTGCTCAGTGCCACTTTGTGGGTGAGCATATCATTGCAGCAGAGGTTATTTGAACAGTTCTTGAAACAATACACAGGAAATTAGAGGGCAGTGTATACGAGGGACTTGTTTAAGCAGGTCGGGGCTAGAATCATTACTATAGATTTGAAAAAGATGTTAGATCAGGCATGTCTTGGGCTGCATGTGGCTCATAAGCTTTTCTTTTGCTGCCCGATCTAACAAAGGGAAGGAGGTCCAGAAATTGTTACTGAAAAGGTCCTGCTATAAGCCGTTACACAGTATAGCTGATAACAAACCCCTTTTCAGCTGTCTTGTATAACTGCTGCATCAGTTGATAGCAGGAAACAGATTGCTTTATGGCTATGCAAATCACGCTGACACACAGAGAAGAGCTAGAAGACAGCACGTACCGTGGAGGATAGACACAGACGGATGGCATCAAAGATAAGTAAGATATAAACAGGGAAGGCTGGAGACTATTGAATGGGGAATTACTGGGAGCTGGAGCCATATAAATGGGGATACTGGGAGCTGGAGCCATATTAATGGGGAAAACTGTGGAGCTGGAGCTATATGAATGGGGAATACTGGGGATCTGGAGCCATATGAATGGGGAACACTGGGGAGCTGGAACCATATGAATGGGGAATACTGGGGAGCTGGAGCTATATGAATGGGCATATTGGGAGCTGGAGACATATAAATGAGGATACTGGGAGCTGGAGACACATGATGGGTAATACTGTCTTAGACTTTGAGTGTTTGTCAGATTGGGGTTTTGAACTTGACATGCCTGTGTTAGATTGTCTTGAAAAACTCAGTGTATATCCTGCATAAGGGAAAAATTGCCCCACCACACTGCCATAAACCAGTAACAGCTGGAGCTATATGAATGGGCATATTGGGAGCTGGAGACATATAAATGAGGATACTGGGAGCTGGAGACACATGATGGGTAATACTGGAAGCTGGAGACACATGATGGGGGATACTAGGAGCTGGAGACACATGATGGGGGATACAGGGAGCTGGAGACACATGATGGGGAATACTGGGGAGGTTGGAGAGACATATTGGGAAGGCTGGAGAGACATGATGGTGAATACAAGGGAGGTTGGATGAAATTTATATTTTTCTTGTGGCCCACACAGTCTTAGACTTTGAGTGTTTGGCAGATTGGGGTTCTGAGCTTGACATGCCTGTGTTAGATTGTCTTGAAAAACTCAGTGTATATCCTGCATAAGTCTATTAATTTAGTGGGAGCAGCAAGGCCTCTTGTCTTTCTTTCACTTCACATTCCACTGAGAAGTATGTATTAGTGACTCCACTGTTTGCCTTTTTTTTTAGTTTAAAGGACTCTTTACTTTCATATTCTGATGGAGAAGATGCTTTGTGCATCTCTTGAACTTTAAACCTTTCAGCAGTCGTTCAGAGGAGCTAATCATTTCACTGGCTTTATATTCTAGCACAATGGCACATAGCAGCCATTTAAAAATTGCAAACTTCCATTCAGCAGGTGACAGAAAGTTCATCCATTTCTAAACTTTCCAAAGAGATATTGGCATGCTTGTATGTATCCCATGGAGTATATTGTATTATCTGCATGCCTTTCACAGTTGGCTGTTGTTTATCATTTTTACAATGCACCCAGACTGCAGCACGTAAAACCATTGTATGTCATTATATGAGTGTGTTTTTAAGCACTGACACCCGTTGCTGTTTTGTACATTTTTCCTATTGCAGTGAGTTTACCTGGAGACTCATTCCTTACAAGTTGCTAATTTCCCACCTACCTTGTATGTAATATACAGGTGAAACTTGAAAAATTAGAATATCGTTCAAATGTTCATTTATTTCAGTAATTCTACTTAAAAGGTGAAACTAATATATTATATAGACTCATTACATGCAAAGAGAGATATTTCAAGCCTTTATTTGTATTAATTTTGATGATTATGGCTTACAGTTTATGAGAACCCCAAAAGCAAAATTTCACAAAATTAGAATATTACATTAACTAAAAAAAAAACAACAAGTTTTTAAATACAGAAATGTCAGCCCTCTGAAAAGTATAATCATGCATATGTACTCAGTACTTGGTTTGGGTCCCTTCTGCACGAATTACTGCCTCAATGCGGCGTGGCATGGATGCTATCAGCATACTTCCACCAGACTCTGGGACCTTGGTTTCCAAATGCAAAATTTGCTCTCGTCCGAAAAGAGAACTTTGGACCACTGAGCAACAGACCAGTTCTTTCATTCTTTAGCCCAGGTAAAATGCTTCTGACGTTGTTTGTTGTTCAGGAGCGACTTGACAAGAGGAATACGACATTTGAAGCCCATGTCCAGGATCCGTCTGGGTGTGGTG
>WWET01002647.1:119233-133614 GCA_011038615.1 Limnodynastes dumerilii | reverse complement strand
CCCTCTCCTAGTTTAAATGGTTTCTAATAAAGCATTCAAACTGCTTACTTAGAATATCTGTCCCCACAGAAGATGGGTGTAAGCCATCTTTTTTATATACATAACAAAGTGCATACAGTGCAGCTTTTCATCCTGAGATGCTCATTTCATGACATGGTGGGAAAGATAGATTCCAGGGTCTGGATTCACCGTTATGTAGTTCTCGTCTTACGTACGTTGTTTTAAGAATTGAGCTACTACGCATGCGTAGTAGCTTATTTACGCTATCTACGTACCATTTCTGTATGTAGAGTGCGTAAGCATGGTCTTTAGAAGCTTATTTATGCTATATATGTACCATTTCTGTATGTAGATTGCATAAGACCATGCTCACGCAATCTACATACAGAAATGGTACGTAGATAGCGTAAATAAGCTTCTACACATGCTCAATTCTTAAAACAACGTACGTAAGACAAAAACTATGTAACTGTGAATCCAGACCCAGCTCATTAGTAAATCATTAACACTTTATTGACTTTTTAGCAGATGCTGGATTCCTGCAGAGATCAGACAATGGAGCTGACATAACTCATTCACTTCACAGGAGTCATACACTCTCTCTGCAGGACACTGAATGGGTGTCATCAGTTCCATTGTCTGATCTCTGTAGGAAGCAGTTAGCAGCTAATTGGTAAGAAAACAAAGGTTTAATGATTTCTGAAGCTCTAGTCAACTTTCCCCAGCAGGTGAGCCCACCATGCATGGTAGAGATTTTCCTGAGTTTAGGAGAGGTTTAACTGAGCACAACAGTAGTATCCTAAACTACTAAGAGAAACAGTCACATAGCATATGATGTATGGGCAAAGGGCTTGTAACATTCTCTTCGGAATACTCAGTGGCATAGATCCCCTTACTATACAATCCTGAATCTGGTGCCTAATAATTATTCAGAGCAGTGCAGTTGCTTAAGGCACCAGGAAGACGTATCGGACTGTTGAATGTAACCATGAGCCGTCTAGCAGTGCAGACATGGACACTTTGCCTGGCCCGCCGCTGCTAATAACATTCAGCGCAGTTATCTAGGCAACGTGTCTGTGGCTTTCTTGCTGGGGAGCGGGGTCTGAGGAGAAAGGGAGAGGAAAGAAGATGACAAAGGTAAGTGAAAAGGGGGTTGTAGAGTCTCAGTAGCGGGAGAGTAGAGGTTGGAGAGATATAGTGGGAGCAGGGGATGGAGAGATACAGAGAGTGGGAGTGGGGTTGAAGAGATTCATAGGGGCTGTTGGAGAGATACGAGGGGGCAGGGTGTGTTGAACAGATACAGTGGGGAGTTACAGGAGGGGCAGAATATGGGTTGGAAATGTAAGGGGGGAGAAAAAGGGAATGGAAACACATGAATTAGATATTAAGTCATAACCAAATATAAGGGCCTATGGAAACCTAATAATAGCAAAGTATGGCTCTATAATAAACTAAGGTCCACAATATTCAACTCCACGTAGGCCTGAATTCAGCACAATGCAAAGTAGTCCTGAAAGCAATACAGTTGTAAACAAGCATAACATAAATAAGTATACAAGTATATTGTATGTATAATACTTCAATCTGCTATATTACAGATGTAAGGAATAACATATTTAGTATTCTAATATTGTATTAATTACCTCTACATGGTCATACTCACAAAACATACATTTGCACACAATGGACCATTTTCAGACTTCCCAAGAGGGGGCATTAGCTGATCGCTAGGGTCTGAATACGCCCACTTTTTGGCCCACGTGCCACTATTTCAGAACTGATCTGGGTCTGCAGACTTCAGTACATTTTGTTGTTCTGGTGGGTTTCTGACAGAGGTGTGCATGCAAGCACTAACGGGAGGGGAGAAGGAGATAAATTGTACGCTAGAGGCGTGTCCAGTACAGTTTCTAGACAGTATAGATCCTAGGGAGAAGAGTTTTAACGTGCCCCCTATAAACCCAAATATTTACCAATATATTGCTGTTCTGTGTTTCTAACCATCCAAAAGGGCTTTAGCTTTAATCTTGGTGAGACATTGAGACAGCTGCAGCAGGAGTGTGTGTGTATATATAAGTTCAATTGTGGTGCCGCTGTGACTCCTCTCCCAGAAGTACAGCACGCATGACGTCACAGCAGCATCTCAAAGACACTTCTATGCAAAGGCCCTTTGAACAAGCCAATGCAGCTGGTCATAAAGGTTCTGTAAAGGCGCCACCGTGCACAGGATCTGCCTGCGCAGCTTTGGGCCGACAACTGGGTGCCCCCACTGAAGGTGCTGTGCAGTGGCAGAGCTTGCTTGCCCCTAAAGACGGATCCTGGGTGTGCACATGCTCTATCCCAGTGTTAGCTAACATGTGGCACTCCAGGTGTTGTGAAACTACAATTTCCAGCATGCTTTGTCAGTATCCACTATGCTCTTGCAGTTAAGGCATGCTGGGACTCGTAGTTTCACAACACCTTGAGTGCCACAGGTTAGCCAGCACTGCCCTATCCAGATTTCCATTCCTTCCCAATTTTCAATGAGGATGAATTGGAACTCTTATGGGAGGGTACCTGTAACGAGTGAGAGGATTAGCCTCCCATGCGCTTAAATGGAAGATATCATATCCTCAGTCAGTGGTGCTACTATCGGACCACAAAGACAGCACCCACTGTAACTCTGGATCCGGTCCATTTATATTAACTAACACTTTGATTCATATGTAGCAAAAAAATGCCTTTAGTTTACTTGTAAATATTTTATTTGAAATGAAGTTCCGCACTTCTCAGTTATTTAGAATATCTAATTGCAGTCAGCAATTAGATCTGTGATTTCACACTATGTATTAAAAGGTTGATTGCTGGGGAAAGCAGTTTTACTTTCCATCTTACATTTATGTGTAACCTATCATCTACTCATATAATTAGATGTTCTAAGCAGCTAGATTTTTCTTTTTTTAAAAATGTTGACTTTCTAATTTGTCAAGCAATAATAATACATTTGTAACCCATTTTAGAGGTCATTTATGAACTTTTATTTAAAAAAAAAAATACATTAATTTGGATTTCTTTCTTATATTATATTTATACTAATATAAGGCTGGATCCAGACTTAAGTAAGTGCATGAACTTAGTTACTCCTGGGCTAAACCATGTTGATTTCAGGGGGAGTCAAGTTAATTGTATTCTTTGCATGCAGGGATATATCTTTGAATTGCTTACTGCACACAGATACTGACCAGCTTTACTATCACACTGTTATTTAGACTTGGGATAGGAAACATCACCTCTAAACTCTAATACTGTTTGCAACAGATGAAATATGACTCCCCTGCAATCAACATGGTTTAGCCCAGGAGTAACTAAGATCATGCACTTAACTAGGTCTGGATCCAGCCCATAGGGTTTCTTCACAATTTTCTTGTTTTATAATATTTGATATTATACTTTAAACTAATATTATAATGAATTAATTAATAATAATTGGTTGCAGGTTTTGGGCCTGATCCACACTAAGACGTATGCCCAATGTCATAGGGGTATATCCACAACTAAGTACGCTTGCGTATTTTCGCTAGTCGGTGATGTAAAAGTTCCAAATAAAAAATAGAATAAAGAGGCACTCCCAGGCTGGTAAATGTGCCAATCAAATGTTCAGTTTACTTTCGACGTTTCAGGGGAAGTTCTCCCCTATCTTGTCCCTGAGGACATAGGTCCGGTAGGAATTCCCGCCGCAAATAATCCAGACGGAAGAAATTCCTACACAAGTTTCCCTATTCAAGAAATCCCAACATGGAAAAAATCCCGCCAACAAAAATTACCTACATTTCAAGTTATCAACAAAAATAAATTCCCTGCACATAAAATAGTGACAGCTAAAATACCAGACAATTAACAAATCCCGACAATATAATCCTGATTTGACATAATGATTATTTTTATTGTCATTTTTTTGCGATGCTTACCGATGACGGGTAAATAGTTATAACTTGAAATACGACAATTGTTTCCCCTAGCCCAACCCTTATGCTAATTCTTACCCTAACCCTCCCCTCCCCTTACCCTAACCCTAACCCTCCCTTCCCTGAAGCCTAACCCAAAGACTCCTCTTCTAAGATCCGTTCCCTACCTGTAGCCAAACCCTCAATTTCCCCTACTCTAACCCTTATGCTAGTTCTAACCCTAACCCGCCCCTTCCACTACCATAACACTCCCTTCCCTACCCTAACCCTCTTTCTCCCTTTCTGTGATCCATCCCCTCCCTGCAGCCTAACCCTAAATCTCCCCTTCTAAGCTCCATCCCCTCCCTGCAGCCTAACCCTAATACTACCCAACATACCTGTCCGGTCATCGGTAGGCGTTGCAAAAAAAGATGACAATCAAAAATTGTTATTATGCCAAGTCGGGATTATATTTGTCGGTCGCAAAAAAAAATGACAAAAAATTTGTTATGTCAAATCGGGATTATATTTGTCAGCATTTGTTAATTGCTGTGTAGTGAATTTATTTTTGTTGATAATATAAATTCTAGGTAATTTTCGTTGTCGGGATTTTTTCCATTCTTCAATAGGGAAACTCATGTACATAATTCTTCCATCGGGATTATTTGCACCGTGAATATGACTACTACCGATATATATACTACCATCCCAAACCCCTAGTATACCCCATATTTATTATAGTATATTTCATTCTCAGACCTCTTGTTAGGGTTCCATACATATGGGCATATAAGGGGACTTTAATTGGTAGATAGATAGATAGATAGATAGATAGATAGATAGATAGATAGATAGATAGATAGATATCTAAGAATGGCACACATATGTTACATGTTATATTTTATCTCATTAAGGGAGGTGTGTGAGGAAGGTAGGCACAGAGGTGTGTGATGAAGGTAGGCACAGAGGTGTGTGATGAAGGTAGGCACAGAGGTGTGTGGTGAAAGTAGGCACAGAGGTGTGTGGTAAAAGTAGGCACAGAGGTGTGTGGTAAAAGTAGGTACAGAGGTGAGTGGTAAAATTAGGTACAGAGGTGTGTGGTGAAATTAGGTACAGAGGTGTGTGGTAAAATTAGGTACAGAGGTGTGTGGTAAAAGTAGGTACAGAGCTGTGTGGTGAAATTAGGTACAGAGGTGTGTGGTAAAAGTAGGTACAGAGGTGTGTGGTGAAGGTAGGTACAGAGGTGTGTGGTGAAGGTAGGTACAGGGATATATATGAGTGAAGGTAGATAGAGGGAAAAGTGGTGCAGGTTGGCTCTTTAATAAAGGTAGGTAAGTACAAAAATATATAAGTAAATGCAGGTACAGGGGTGTGTGGTGAAGGTAGGAAGAGAGATATAAGAGGTGAAAGTAAGGAGTTGGTGTTATTACCTTTGTTTATACATGTTGTAATGGTGGTGACACTAGTTATTTATTTTGCTATATATCTGCCACCTGAAAATAAAGCTGTTTCCTACCTGTGATATAGTGAATATTCTGAATGGACAGCCCACGGCACTATAATTACTTAGAAACCGCAGCCTGTGGCTTAAAAACAAGATGCATTTTATGGGTCTATTGTTTTTTATTTGCAGCCATTCTCCCCTGAGCTTGAACAAAAACCATAGATTGACACAACGGCCCGGCATGAAGAAACATCCAACAGAAATACTGTACACGGATATTTTTGGAATACCCACAAGCTCACCTCTGGCTGAGAATGCAGTTCAATTTTCTCACAGAGAAGTGGGGCATAAAATTGTAGTTTACAGAATGGGTAAATATGCTGCAGAAGAGAACATCAATAGGCATGAAAACATAAGAATATCACCAAATTATACAGGGGAGGGGTCGGTAAATGCCGCTATTTCACTATGTACCCTGGTGAGATTGATCATACCTCGATTCTCAATTCTAACATGGGATGTGATTACAAATTGCCTGCAGTGACCTCAAACTGTGTCTGTGTCTTTGATTCAGTGTTTTCTGTGAATTCTGATGTACTTTGATAACTCACTTCAAAGATAAAACAGAAGCCTGGCAAGTGGTGAGACATTTCTTTAAGATTACATGATGACACTATTAATATTGCTATCTGTAATACTCTGTGGCAGTAATATAGCTGGAAATGATGAGGATAGAAAGTGATCATGGTACTTGGTCGTTATATTGACGTCAGCTTAGCAGCAGTGCGTGAGTTTCTGATTTGCTCAGTGCTAGCAGCCTCACACAAGCTAGTTTAATGTCTATCGTCACAATATGGCATAGTTGAATATCAGGGAGGCTCCCTGAAGTGTGGATGATCTCCCTGACTCCTTGAAGTGTTTTACAATCTCCCTGATGTTGATTGAATGCTATATTTACTAAACTGCGGGATTGGAAAAGTGGTGATGTTTTCCATAGCAACCAATCATTCTAGTTTACTTTCTCTAGTATGTGATAGGAAAGTGAAAGCTAGAATCTGATTGGTTGCTATGGGCAATATCTCCCCTTTTCTAATCCCGCTGTTTTAGTAAATCTAGCCCCAGAAGTCATTGCTGTATGATGACAGGATGTATATATTGGGCTATATTTACAAAAAAAAAAATTTCCCCCGAAGGGAAGCTGCTCCAGGCTCGCCTGTGTTCGCGGCGAGCCTGGCAGCTTCCCCATTAAAATTTACTAATACTCACCCCTCCGCCGAGGTCCCTCGAAGTCCCTCGAAGTGCTCTGCCCACAGCGCAGGCAATTTCAGCCCAGATATGAAAACCCACTGCACATGCGCATGGTCTTCATATCGGGGCCGGAGTCTTCAAAGACGGACGCGTCTCCCGGACAGGTGAGTTATGTATTTTTTTATATTATTTTTATGTTTTTAATGTGTTTTTTTAGTTTAAAACAAAAAATTATTATTTTTTTTAATGACCGCATCCTGCTTCATATCAGCAGTCTCCCCACACATACCCCACTTTTCCTCCCCCTAATAACGGCTATTAGGGGGAGGAAAAGCGGGGAATATGGGGAGATTGCTGGCATGAAGTCAATAACGCCATCCTCAGATGGTGTTATTTTTTCCTTTACTGCCGAATCAGAATTTCGGCAGTGAGGGATAGTAACTTGTAATACTGCTTCGGCAGCCGTTAAGATCAACGGTCCGCAGAAGCCTTATGAAGTGTTTGTGCATCGCCATGGAAATTGCAGATTTCCATGTCGAATGCACTTTAGTAACTTTTAAAATGTTTATTTTCAGGTGATAATGAGCGTTTTAGTGTTAAAACACCCATTATCACCCGAAAATTGCAATAGTAAATGGAGCCCTTAGTGTCCTATTTCTCTGCATTGAGGCCTATGAAGGCAGCCATTTTTATTGGAGGACAAGATGTAATCAAAGACTGGCAGTTATCTTTTATATTTTTAATAAAGAAGTATTTTATCACTGATAATTTCAAACTCAATAAATACTGTACAGTCATTTTTACTGAGAAATAGGTTTCCTGGCAGTTCTAGACACACCCTTGGGTGGAGCTATCCACAGGACACACCCCTTTAGTACAGGACACACCCCTTTTGTAGTACAGGACACACCTCTTTGTTGCAGCGCCTTGATAGTGCTAACACAATCTCGCTGATATTCTTTTGCAAAAGTTGGCAACCATGCAATATGGACACCCTTCACTGGAACTCCTATAGGTGTTGTTAAACATTAATGTTGCTTGACTAACAACATCATTTGTTTACTGCATCCACTGCACCGAGCTGTGGTGTGAGAAGTTTACTGAGTTTACCTTTTTATATTTAACACTGGAGCTGAACAGGAGAAATTCTCTATGACTGTAAGACTGTGGCACTTCAGGTGTTGTACACCTATACATACACAAACACACACTGTACCATATTATGTCACACAGTGGTGCTTTAAACCCAGCCTGCCATACTATGAGAATAGAATGCTCCTCCACCACCACCGCACACACATCAATATCAGCTCCAGAAATGGCTGCATGTTTCCTTAAGCTAAACACTGGTGACAAAGGAATGACGTATTAAATAACATATGAAAATTAGAAATTTGTTACTGCACTACAAATACTGTAAAGTTATAATTCTCTATTAGAATGTTCTAGCTTTAATTGGGAACTATTATTCTAGTATCAACCTTGTCTGACATAAAATCAAGATACAGATGCAGTCAAGATACAGTCCCTCTTTGATTAATTGACAGGGTATCTATAGTACAGATCATACATGCAAGAAGTCTGCTGTGTGTCATATGTGATGATGAATGAGTAATACTGGTAGACTGGAAGGGAATCTTACCTTGCACTGATGTACATAGTGCTGAGACAGTTATCAGTGTCTCAATTATGGGTAGATGGTAAACAGACAGAACAGGCTGCCATTTTATCTGATTAATCACTGTCCTCTGCGGTGGTTGGAGGTGGGATCGAGGAACAGAAGGAAAAGAGAAGAAGGAGCAACCTGAAAACTAGGACACCGTAGGGAAGTGGACAACTAGTGGCCAGAGAATGAAATACACAGTTACAAAATTACAGAATTCTTTAAGAGGAATATTGCTAATTTGTCCTAGGGGTGGAGGACGGTTTCCAGGCACTTCCAACACCATTCTCCTCCTTCTTAGTGCGCCCGATATGTCCCATCATGTTTTACAGCTATTAGCTATGCCTATACTATTGGACAGAGTTTGGAGTTTCACAACACCTGGAGCCAGATTTACTAAGCTGCGGGTTTGGAAAAGTGGAGATGTTGCCAATCAGATTCTAGCTAACATTCTCTAGTACGTGATAGGAAAGTGAGAACTAGAATCTAATTAGTTGCTATGGGCAACATCTCCACTTTTCGAAATCCCCAGCTTAGTAAATCTGGCCCCTGAAGTGATGAAGTTTGCCTATGACTATTGTATGATTAATCACAAGGCGGTATGACCAGTGAGAACATATGATTTTGTTCATTGGTGGAGGCTGTAAAGTGACTTTTTTGCCAAGTGGAAACTACAGAAATCACATTAATGTGTAATGGTTAAGAGAACTAGTGGATACTTCTGTGCACATAAGGAGCTATTCACAAGATCCTAAAACTATGGAACCAGCTGAGAGTGGTGTCTCTATAGCTGATAGTGCTCAGATCACCAGCATTCACATTTTTACAATAATCCAGAATATTTGACATTCTGAAATGTAAAACATTGAGGGACTCATTCTGAAAATAATAAAGATTAAATTTTACCTTTGGAAAACGGTTATAATGCAATTTAGATTTGAGATTAGGCATACGTCCCATCTAAACTCTAATTCTTGCGACAGTTCTTATATTTAATTCCCTGGCGCAATGATGCTACCTTTATAGTTTTTGTTCTTATACCTGAATCATCCCAGAATCCACAACGGTCCCAATTTAGGTGAGAATCAAGGGCTGTATTCACACCTAAGAGTGAGGTGGGTGCGGACAGATCTGCACCTAACTCACCCGTCCTGCCAATAATTCGCCCCCCCCCCCCATTTTTAAGTACTTTATGGCACTTAAGAGTGCCATAGGGCTACCTTATCTAACCGTACGTAGTTTCCTTCTTAAGAAGAAGACTACGCACAGACATTGCCTCCCCCCGCCTCCCCGGCTAATCTAATTCCTTCCCCGCTCCTACTTATACTTAAACACTCCCCGAAGGGGCAGTAAGCCGCCTCTTTCTAAGTAAACTACTCTGTGCGTTCTTTAAAGACCGCAAGGAGGCAATCTACATACCTAACTGCGTAGTAGGACATTTCGCAAAACTCCCCACCTAAGAAGAAAAAGCTTCTTAGGTGTGAATACGGCCCCATCTTAAAAGACCGCATGTACGCAATCTACGTAATGAAAAGCTACCTAGATAGCGTAAAATAGGTACTACGCATGCAAAGTAGCAAGATTCTTTAAATTAGGGACGTATGTTAAAAAAGACGGGGATCTGCATCCGGCCCTATATGTCTGGGAATGGCACGTACTATAATATAATGGGCGAAAAAAGAAATAAGCTCTTTACCCAGCGCTTAACTGCAGTTGTTACAATTAAAACAAAGGTGTTCCACAAACACCACACAAAGACAAGGAAAAATGTATATAATCGCTACAGCGCTGTTAAAAGCAGTCCTATAATACTGGATGGTAGGGGATCAAACAGTCCAGAGATGGTTCAAATGTAGTCTGTAATCCCAATATTGTCCCTCACATAGGTCCTCCCAGAAAAGGAACGTTCCTCCTATGGGCTTCCCCACAAAGGAAAAATAAAAAACAAAAGGTGATATTAAGTATATATTGCTTTAATAAGATACTTCAGACATATTAAATAAAATGCAAGTACCGTAAAAACAAATACAATAACAATGCTAAAATAAGAAGGAGTGGATACTAACAACCCATATCTAACAGAGATGGTAAAGGCAAGCGATGATGAAAATGGAATCCCAAAGACGCCGCCTCCGGACTGAATCTGGTATGAGCTGCACGTGAACCACAATCCTCCACACCGTTTCTTTTCTGGGAGAACCTATGTGAGGGACAATATTGGGATTACAGACTACATTTGAACCATCTCTGGACTGTTTGATCCCCTACCATTCAGTATTATAGGACTGCTTTCAACAGCGCTGTAGCGATTATACACATTTTTCCTGATAATATAATGAGATATATTATGGGTCTGAGTATTGCACATACCATAATATAAATAGGATATAATAGGGGTCTGCGAATGGTATATTATATCTTGTATATAATACATGTACTTTATGTTGTGTGCCATGTCCAGTCCCCTAATATACCACACATGTATTGCACGCATTGAAAACCCCCTTTTCAAAATCCTGCGTCTGCCCCTGCTAACAAAGTTAACTTTAGATAATGGGGCTAAATCAGAGCTTGTGTGCGCGCAACACGCAGTATTGGAGAAGTAATCCAACTTATTCAAAGTTGGTATTTAATAGCAACAAAATGCAACTCTGAATCATGCGTATGTTTAGTTTTGTGATGTGCAATCGGATGTGTTTTTTAGCTTCCGACTCATTTTTTCAATAATACATTTGCGTGCGCGACACACGTTAGCACAAAAGTAACAGCAACGCAATTCTGAATAGCATAGGCGCATTCTTTATAGTCATTTTGCAGCTTCAAGTACATTAATTACATAAAGAAATTATGTCACACTCCCTAAAGGGATTTTGCTGGTGCTTTTGGGCATGTATATAGCCTTGCAAATTAGTTATGTTGTATTTTCATTGGTGAATGTTTCCAGCCTGGCTACGCTTCTTCTGCGTGGTGGGCACTCTATTTCCGGTGGTGTGCGTGGTTGTTTGTTTTCTCATATATAAAAATCTTGGTGATGAAACCAATTTATTTTCTTAAAAACTAACTTTCTGTTCAGTGTATGTACATCCTGTTTTGTTAATAGTTAGTGTAATGTCTTATTTTACTATACAGTAACATTTTAAGTGAAATATACCATACATAGAAACATTCATAAAGAAATAAATGAACCAGGTTTTATTCATATAAATGCTTTTTTGGGGTTTTACATTTACATATCTAAACACGCCCCTTTTCCAAATGGCAAAGATGCGGATTCGCAAGGTGTCGCATAGGAATACTTGCACCTACATTGCGTCCAACTTTTTATGCTCACACATGCGCTGAAGCTAAAAAAAAAAGCTATGTTTTCAACAAAAAAAAAAAGGTAGATGTGTAACTCTGAATCAGACCCAATATCCATATGGTAGGGAGTTTAGATTGTAAACTCAACTTGTGCAAGGACTCATTTTTCTGTATAATGCTGTGTGTAATATGTAGCAGCTATATAACACTGTTAAGAAACAAATACATTTCTAAGACCTTGGAAGGTATCACTAAAACAATTACTCAACCAGCAACAAAAATGTTTCCTGCCGCATGTACCCAATGTGGAGATTGCTGTTTATCATATTAATTGTGCTTGTTATGCAATGTGAAAAGCAAGTATTAAAACTTTCCATGCACAGGAGTGATGTGTTGTGTAACTAATTATCACCAAGCTCAACATTCTTAACAATCATTTTTCAAGTTAATTTAACTTTCTTCTCTATGGTTATTATGCTTTCCAAATGCATGTCAAATGACAATCTACTTAATTGCTTAATGTCTCAGGTGCAGGTTATGATTGCAAGTGTATTTTGGTTTAATAAACCTAGAAAATGTATGTGTAATTGCATAATCATTAAGGTCGTATTTGTACATGGTAAGCAATGGTATGAGTCAGGATTGAAATACAAAGTGCATGTAATTATCAGTACTGCTCCTGAAAGTCTATCTCTCGAGGCTCATTTATGTCATTCCTCTTGCAGTTGTGATAAAGTGTTTCTTTTGATGTACATGTTTAAATCTCCTTTAAAGTTACCAGCTGCTATCTTTATTCTAAATGATCTCTCTCACTTCATGTGATTCTAATGTCATGGGTTCTAGAGGACATTATGTTATATTAGACAGAGATTTTATGTCCTGGGCAATGGCCAACCATCAAACCTGCAAATGGACAGTATCATCTCTTACTACATTCCCGCTGTGTTTCCAGGCAAAGCTCTTATGGCAGCATTCAGTTACTCTTATTAATGATGACCATTGTACAAAAATTAGGCTGATCCCCCTTATTATCAATGTTTTGGGGGCAATGATCTGATCTTCATTCAATGCCCCTGTTCGTAGTTATAACACAGCCCTATATACCTAACAAATATTAAACTGTAATAATAAAACATGTTTTAAAAAACACTGCATACATTATATTATGTTTTTAAAATCTAGACTAAATAGCAGCAATGTATCATATTTTGCTGAGGTATTTTTTGAAATATAGATATGCATTTTACAGTGTTTTTTTTGGCTAAAAATATTTAATTTTATTTATATTATATCTCATATCTATCTTACTCTTATTAATGATGACCATTGTACAATAATTAGGCTGATCCCCCTTATTATCAATGTTTTGGGGGGCAATAATCTGATCTTCATTTAATGCCCCTATTCTTAGTTATAACACAGCCCCATACACCTAACAAATATTAAACTGTAATAATAAAACATGTTTTAAAAAACACTGCATACATTACACTATTATAATATATTTTTTTTTTAATCTAGACTGAATAGCAGCAATGTATCACATTTTGCTCAAGTATTTTTTGAAATATAGATATGCATTTTACAGTGGTTTTTTTTGCTCAAAATATTTAATTTTATTTATATATCTCATATCTATCTATCTATCTATCTATCTATCTATCTATCTATCTATCTATCTATCTATCATCTATCTATCTATCTATCTATCTATCTATCTATCTTTGAAGCATGCACACTTGTATGTTGTAAGTGTTGTTCTCACTTTTCTTTTTACTACTTTCGAAACTTTGGAACTTGATAAATAGTGTTCTGGAGGTAAAT
Organism: Limnodynastes dumerilii; assembly: GCA_011038615.1. Classification (NCBI taxonomy): domain Eukaryota; kingdom Metazoa; phylum Chordata; class Amphibia; order Anura; family Limnodynastidae; genus Limnodynastes; species Limnodynastes dumerilii. The sequence continues at coordinate 120,215 of WWET01002647.1, read as the reverse complement.
TGCAGCTAACTGAATGTCCTCCTTAGATTGTAAGCTCAATTGGGCAGAAATCGAGGATTTATCAGATGTTATCCATTTCGGAGGATATAAAACAATACAGGTGACTTTCAGATTGTCAGCGCCAGGGATTATAGGGTGTCCCATTGGGCAACAAAAAACGTACAATTGATTGTATAGAAATTTAAGTAGCGCTATGGAAATATACATGTGAGCGTAAATCAATGGACAATAATAGAAAAAGCTAAACTACTTGTGTGTATAATGGTATGCCCCATAATTCCATCAGAAGTAAGCCTTTTAATTTAAATATTTGGTACATAATTCAGCTTTACTGTGTTCTTTGTTCTTTGTTTGAAGGCTGTAACGTGGATGAGGTTTATCATGTCAATTAGGTTCAAAGATATAGGGGTAGATAAAGAACTAAGTACACTAGCGATTGTCTATATACTGTGCATGCGCGGCAGATATTACACCACAGGGGGAGGCATTTAAATCAAGCAGTCTGCTTAGCAGCGTGCTTACACAGATACATACATGCAGCCTGTACGTACGGCAATAGTTACACTTTGAAAAGTTAAGGCAGAGTTTAGAAAGCGTAAAACGTCTAAAGTATGTACGAGCGAGGGTGGTGTCCTAGGGGGGTGCATAAAAAATACGCTACATCTTGAAACGTAATGGAGACATAGGGGCTGATTCAGAGATACGATTTCCACGGCACTTAGGAGCGTATATTTAGGATCTTAGAAAATTTGCATTACTGCGCATGCGTAGTAATAGTGCAACGCCATGTACGTAGCGGTTAGGAGCGTAAATTCGCTAAGAGCGTAAGTTTGAATCGATCGCAAGCACTTAAGATCTTAAGTGCTGCGAATCTTTAAGATCTTAAGGATTTGCATGGAAATGGGCGGGGGGAGGCAGGGAAATGAGGGAAAGTGGGCGCGGGCTGACACTTAGGATCTTAAATGAACGCTACCACGTCACT
>WWET01002647.1:103933-118054 GCA_011038615.1 Limnodynastes dumerilii | reverse complement strand
ATATATAGTTACAAAAATACCAAACTACAGATATTTATAAAAATGCCAAACTACAACACAAAAACAGCTTGAGAGCCTTTAACCATAAATCATAGTTCCAGGATTAGTCTATATATTTTAATACTTGTTTTGTTAACTGACCTTCACTGCTATTGGAATTGGAGCATTCTGCAAATATTTTTTTCTATAATCTGTATAGACAGGGTGTTTAACAGAGGTAGCGAGCAGAACATATTTGGAAACATTGAAGAAAAAAAACAGCAAATATAAAAAGAGACATTAATGTGCAGTGCCCACAGTCTAGAAGGGGAAATGTTACCTTCTGGCTGCTAACAACTGAATGCAATGCTAAAAATAATTCATTGATTTTTTTTTTCTAAACAATAATCCACAAAAGAGAGGAGAAATGTAAAATAAAATTACTCTGGTTGCAGAGGCGTAACTAGTGTGAGTTTTGTAGGGCATGTTTCCTAGGTGCTGATGGGTTTGGAGGCGCCATCAGGTCACATAACCTACAAAACCCACACAAAAAGAAAGAAAATGAAAGAATAACCCCCTCTTACCTTACTCTCTGCGTCTAGGAGCAACTGCAGAGCAGCGCGGCATCCTCCAATCAGTGTTCAGCCGGACAGCACCGGCCTATGGGACACACTGCGAGATTAGCTCACTCTCGCAGTGTGTCATGTGACCGGTGCTGCCCGGCTGAACACTGAGGGGAGGATGCCGCGCTGCAGTTGCTATCAGACACAGAGAGTAAGGAAACAGGGGTCTGTTCTTTGTTTTCCTGGAGGGGGTGGGGGGGGTGCCATTTGGGCATTTGCCCTGAGAGCCATTTGTGCTAGTTATGCCCCTGAGCACATTTCAATACTGTTGGGCCGGATCCAGAGTTAAGAGCGACGGCTGACATACTGGCAATCAGTGTTTTTTTTTGTCATAGAAAGCACAGGAATGGAGTTCCGGCACCTTTTTTTGACAGATTTTTCAAGTTTTAAAGGTTTTAAAAGTCTCTGCGGCAAAATCATTAAAACGGTGCATGCGGCTGCTTGTGTGTCGAGTCCGATGCATGTGTACTCCGTCTGCGCTGGTTGTGATGGCACTGTTCGGCTTGTGATTGGTCGTGTGGTCGCACGTGAGTTGATGACTTACAAAAAAAAAAGCACTGCTGGCAATGCACATGCCAGATCTTCTGTGGCGGATCTCCAACTTGGCTCCGTACGTGTGGAGATCCACAGGGTGGTGCATCCCCTCTGCCCGCCTACCTTCTGTAAGGTGTGGGAAGGGGCATTGTAATTGTACAGTGTGGGTGGGAATAAGGGTTGCTTAAGTCACTGATGGCAGTGTAAGTCACAAAATCTCTGCACAAGAGGAGTGACAGAGAGAGTTCACTCCCCTCTTCTGTGTGCACTGACAGACCCCCACATATACGCAAAGCATGCTGGGGTCTGGATCCGGTAAACCGGTGATCACAAGTTTACCCTTCATGGCAATTTTAAAAAGAACATCCATTTGAGAAATGCTAATGCTGTATCGCAAGGAAGGCCTGCGTATTATATGACCGGTACCACAACAAGGTGATTACTACAACTGAAGAAGACTGGGCCCCATGACATCGTCTTCCACTTTGTTCAGCCCTGTGTAAAGAAGCAAAAGGTAATGAACTGGGTAAATAAAATATTACAGTGACTTTACCGCCTAATTGCATTTGGTACTGATGGACTGGATCCACACTTCCAATGCTACTGTTTTGGGGTCTCCCAACAGAGTGCAAGGGATCCAGTATTGGACCAGCCTTCCATGCGAACACACAGAAGCCCACTCCCCTCCCCCGCATTGACTTCTGAGCAAGGCGGGGATGGATCAGAAGTCTAGATAGAGCACCATGTAGGACATGCCTAAATTGTAAAATTACCACCCCTCCCATCTGCCTGGAAGGTAAGAAAGTGTGTTTTTTTTTTTTATAAATCGAGGACCAATACTGAATTTTATGTCATGTGTGTAATCACAAAAATCAGCCATTAACTGATCCAACAATTGGAAAAAGCCCCCTTTCTGGGAATCAGGATCCTATCCACTTTGAGAGTGTAGCGAAACACAATATCTTTGTTATTTATTCATCCATCATTTAAGACAACATTGCCACTAGTTCACTAAGAAGTGCCTCTATGATGTCAGCAAATGAAATGTCTAACGTTGTCCGACTTTGTTGTCATGGAAATTGATTTGCTTTACAAAATAACTGATTTCATTGTGAAGAGTTTCCTAATGCTGCTTAATGACATCCAGTTGTCATCACTAATAGCTCGAATACTCACAATCAGACACTCATTGATTCATTCTTGATAAAAATTAAAAACACTTTTACAGCCATCTGCCCAGAAAGATATGTAACATTAGGCCACAAAAACTTTGCTGTTGATATCTTGCCAAATGAATGAACTCAATTAGAGAGAAATCGTTAAGTCATTAGATGCAAGCAAACATGACAAATAATAACTTTTTAAGTTCTATAATGTACATAACTAAGCACCGACGTAAATAGTAAATATTTTATTTGTATAAATTTGTATGTCCTTTCAAACATCTACTGCCTTGCATTGTACCAACACACAGACACTTTTAACTAGCCCCATAGGCAACCAGAAAGATAATATTGCCATATCTGATAGGCATACATAGGTCTACAAATAGCTAATATGCCACCTTATATACTCAAATGATGATCAGTGGAATTTACAGCATGAAATTTCCCCATCTCCGTGAGACTATTGCTGTGTACACACTTTTACTATTTCCCTGGTTCCCGACTAAGCGATCTGTTATATAGGGAAATCACAAAAGTACACACAATGTACATTGATTGGACCTAGCTGCCTAATAGGATGGGCACAGAATTGGTCTGAACGCTTAAGTAGACTATCCGATCCAATTATTAAGCAAGAGCATTCCATCAAATCAGTCCAGTGATATACACTGCCTGATTAATGTATAGTGTGCACCAAGCTTAAAATACAGTCACAAAATATACATTCTTGGTGATACACTGTGAAATCTCCTGTATATTGTAATCTATTGAACTTTAAGATACATAATTTCGTTATTATTTATTTAAAAATCAGATCCTAACTTAAGTACAGACAAGTTTAGGGCTCATAAGAGACAGCCCCATAAATACATTGAGACTTGTGGCATTAACAATAACACTGGATGTCATTATCATTTACAACATCTGAACAGATAACTTCAGAACACGCGATAAGTGTAAAACAGATTGCGCCATTCAACGTCTTAATTGATATTTTTAAAATGGTGAAATCAGTCTTAAAGACTTCTATGAATAAATAAAATTAGAGGTATCCTAATGTTATGGATGCTGGAAAAAGTACACTTTATGTATTGGGAAATAAATGTTACCTAATGGCTCAAACCTCAGCAAACAAGTAGAGTGCTTTATTAAAGCTAACTATCTAAATATTGATGTAAACAACAATAACAACAACCCTGTAGTCAGTTTTCTTTGTATTTGGGGGCAAAACATGTTTAACAGATTACACGTAGCAATGGTATAATAAGCAAAGTGTTCATCTGCCATCTAGTGGACAAAACCAATATCTGTTCCATTGCTAAAAGAACCAAAGGATCCCATAGGGCTGCAGGGATAAAGGGCCTGATTCAGAGATACGATATTATCGCTATTTAGGTGCGTATATTTAGGATCTTAAGAAATTTGCATCATTGCGCATGCGTAGTAATAGTGCAACGCCATCTATGGTAGAGGTTAGGATCCTAAATTCGGTAAGCGCTGACCTGTGAATCGGTCGCAAGCACTTAAGATCCGAAGTGCTGCGTAAATCTAGGAACCGAAGGATTTGCATAGATATGGGCGGAGGAACCGAAGGAATTGCATAGATATGGGCGGGGGGAGGCATTGAGATGAGGGAAAGTGGGCGCGAGCAGACACTTAGGATCTTAAATAAACGCAACTAATTCACTTAAGATCTTAAATGACAGCGCCTAGTTAGGGTTAGTCAATGGTGGTCTAACTTTAAGATCCGCCGCTGTTTGCAAGGGGAGTGACTGTTTATTCAGTGGGTTGTAACCTGCTCCGACCTGACACTTAGATGCGTATATTTGAGATCCCATGGGAAGCGGATCTCTGAATCAGGCCCAATAATAAAGGTCAGGCAGGGACACACTTGGCACCAGGAAGGCAGGGGTTAAGGTAATAGTTGTTTACATCTTAGATTGGTTTATATATGGGGGGTAGGTCAGCTTAGCAAAGGTAATTAAAAGGGCAATAGTGCAGGAGGGCTTAACTCCTTCATCTGAAATCTCCTGGATGGCTGAGTAGTATATTAGATATCGGTCTTGCTTTTTATCCTTTCTCTTATTATTTACTCCTTCTTTCTCTCTATTTCCTTATAGCTCTGTTAGTCCCTGTTTAGTTTATATCCCCCTGCGGTAATTTTACTTCTCTTATGCTCCCTTGTAAATGTACTGCCTTCCCCCAATCCTTTGTATTGCAGTGCTGCAGGCATTGTCAGTACAGGAGCTGTTTGTGGTACCAGTTGGTGTGCATGATCATGCATCCGTCCAGGCAGCGTTCGGCCCCGGTCAGGTTACGAGAGGAGGCAGCGGCGATGATGGAGGAGTCCACTTCTCCCTGAACTTCCGATGGAGCTTCCTTCGGTCAGAGAGGGAGCACCAGCAGCGCTAGGGGACTCAAGGGCCAGGAATATGGCAGCAGGTGAGTCTGCTAGACACCAGGCTGCGTTGGGCGCATGGCAGGGGACAGAGCCTGAACCCGATGGGACAATGGTTAGGAGGGAGGCTATAGGAGTGATAAAGCCATCCTCTGAAGCAGGGGGCACTCTTATAATAATAGGTTGTCATATGTTTCAGAGTCATGGGAGGATATGTTTTATGCACAACCCTGGCTTTCTGCACCTGGGGAGCTTCCCCTGCACCTTCCTGTGTATCCTCTGCCTCAGCACTATTAAGAAATGTTTCTCCTGTTCCCTCTGTCAGATCTGTGCATGTTGAGAGCAATGTTGGGAGCCAATCTGTGATTGGGCGGATTTCTACAAGGTCTCAATTGCCTTCGGGTATCTTCCCCCCTCCAGAATGGCCGCAGGGAGTAGGAAGCGGTACTTTTCCTATTCAATTTTCTGTTATGCCTAATATGGCAGCACCTAATCCAGGAGGACAGGCACGCCTTGTACCACTTTTATGGGTTACCCCTGTTCCAGCACTGGGCAACAAGTGACTGAGCCCTCTGGGAAGGACACAGGGGGTGCAGTTAGGAAAGAAATGGTAATGGTGGTGCGCATGTATCTAATGTTTGCATTCTTCCAGGGGAACCTGATTCCGGCTTTAGAATGAGGATAGCTGCTTGCCAGTTATGTCAGATGCAGAGGTTCCAGGGCTGTCAGGCAGGTTGATGTCACCAGGATGGGTTAGTTGGTTCTGCTCTCAGAAGCATACAATTCCCCTTCAGTGTCAGATGCGTTATCTTCGGTGGGCTCTTCAGACTCCCAAATTATGCCTAGCAAGGTCATGAAATTGTTGAGAAAGTCATTAGAGTTAGGGGGTGCGAAGGGGAACAGGGGCCTTTCTAAATCATGGGGTAGGAAGACAGTAGCACCTAAGATGCCCACAACGGTTTGTGTGAACATGGCCATATTATGGGATAAGGGCATCCGTCAAGGATAGGGTCAAAAAAGGACAGTATGTTGATATATTTGCTGTAACTGAAGAGACTGGTTAGCAGGCTAACTCAAAACTAGACAAGAAGAGTATTGGGCCATTTGGTGCTATGGGCATATGAAGGATATGGAGGAACGGCTTGGAGGGCCTATGACGAAGGTTTTAGAAAGAAGCACGATGAGCTTAAGGTATAGAGTTTGGGTTTAAAGATCTTGGGGTTTGGTCTAAGGCTATGTCAATCACCGAGCTCAGCGCCAGTCCGGAAACGGACCACGCCGGACCAGAAGCACAGAGTCTAACCGCAAGCCAGATATCCACCAGAGCCCCTGATGGTGGGGATGGACTTATATAAAGAAGAACACAGAGGTAAATAACAGCGCTCAGAACAATCCTTTGCTTTAACAAAATTCTTCTCCTTTAAAACACTCTCCTTCACCGTCTTTCTTTCTTTTCTGATAGATCAGCTCCCCCCAGTGTTCACCGGTGGTATGTGCAGGAAAAGGAAAAACCAAAATAGTGTGATATGTCTCCTAAATATGTGTTGTAAAACGTTAAAGGTTACACTCACACTTTTTCCCCTTTTTTTCAGATTCCAGATACTCAGAATTTCTTCTCCAGGGTTCTTTTCTCCACCTCTCCAGGATATTCTCCCACAATATGAAAAGAAGAAAAACGGAGACAGAGATAGTGTAATACGTTCAACTTACTCTTTTCCAATAGTGATTGCTATAACTCACAAGATTTACCTCTTGTTTTCAGCATGAAATATATCTTCTCCTCTGGTGATCTCTATTTGTCCTCTCCTCACCAGCCGGCAGAAGATAAGTAAAATAAAAGCAAACAGGGAGATCCCTTGTGCAGCACATCCCAACAAAGACACACTGTAACCATGCTATGCTCACCTCTTTATGCTCCCCTCCTTCTCTTCTTGTTATAATTACCAATAAAAAGTATCTTTTTCAAAACTGATGTTGACTCCTTTTTCTTTCCTCCCAAAGGTAAATATTTATTCCATCATATGGCACATAGTAAAAAACTTTTTCTTAAAAACAATTCTCTTAAAACTGTATCCTCCAAGTAACTCCAATGAAACAGTTAAATACTTTAAAACTTTACAATCTTCAAATGGGGTCATCAAGCCATTGTGAGACAAACTATCACGTTGTTATTGCCAGCAGACATACGGGGCCCCCCTACTAGGCATAGAAATGAAGGCTCATCTAGACAAGTACCTCACTTTGCAAGAAACACCGCCTCCCACTACCTACGCGTTTCAACTTAAGTCTTTCTCAAGGTGTCTCAAGGTGGGGATGGACTTGGCTGCAGGAAAGGGGCAGATTGCGGCCCTCTGGACAAGCGCACAGACTCAGAGACGATGAGGCGAGATCCAAGGACAGCAGAGGTAGTAGTCACAGGTAGTGGAGACACTGTTACTGAGGCTGGAAATGATGACAAGACCAGAGATACAGGAACACTGGATCAGGACTTGGAGAGAACTAGGCACTAGAGGGAGTAACCCAGACTGGAACCAGGGAGCCAGAGCACATGAGAGAACTCACAGACACAGATCAGCAGGCTAAGGTAGCTGTTGCTCTGACAGTAAAATGCAGTCTGAGAGAACCTTAAATAGGCCAGGTGGAGAGGAAATCAGGCAAGGCAATCAGCAGCACCTGAGAGGTAAAGCTTGCAGAAGGAGGTGAAAACCAGGAAGTGCTGAAATAAGAAAATCATGTGACAGGCAGAATGTACACAAAGGCAAATGTGCAGTGAACAGGGAACTGAAGGAATCGTGACAGTATTGCGACAGGCTACACAGCTGGGACACCCAATAGCCAAACTGCAATCCTTTTGGAATCCCTCAGGCCAGGCAAAAGGTCCTGGACAGTTTCCCAGTAAGAGAAAATGCTTTGCCTTTAATAACACATGTTGCAAAAGAGGGTCGGCCTGCAGGTTTAAGCACAATTGAAAATAATCACCAGGGGCCTGATCCAGAACAACGCTTCGGAGCGAATTTACGCGTGGCGGAGACGTAAAATCGCGTTTTTGTAAGTACTGCGCATGCACACCATAGAAAATACGCTAATTAGCGTAACGTAAAATTGAACGTATGGGCCATTCACGTATTGTTANTCCAGTCCTGCTGACTCCAGTCCTGCTGACTCCAGTCCTGCTGACTCCGGTCCTGCTGACCCCAGTCTGGCTGACTCTGGTCCCGCAACCTCCAACTCTATAGTATCTGCTACCAGGATTCACCTTGCTCAACTCCACCTCCAACTCTACAGTTAGTCCTGTCTGGACTTTATTGCTATGCCTACCCAGTTATAGCCTCCTGCTACTACCAACTCTCACCTACCAGCGTATACCCCTGTTCACGGACTTTTGTTCTCTCCCATTGCACTTCCAATCCCCTTGGCTTCCCTGCACCTCCTGATTCAGAGACTGATCACTATTGTGTTTATTCATTTTCTGTATGCACCCATCCTTCATTAAACCAGCTCACTTCCAATTCCAGCCATCTCAGTTGCATTCGTCTCTGACACCCGGGACAGATCCCAAACACCCCTTGAATGTGACACAATGTTATCATGGTTGAGCGTGTACCCCTTAATGGGAGGACGCTGATCTGTTGCTTCACGGTTTTTAGTCTGGTTTTAAGTTACCCATTGTGGGTCCAGATCATGCATTTTCCCCCAACAATCTTAAGTCGGAGAGAAAATACCCAGAGGTTTTAGAGCAAAAGGTTATGAATGAGGATCACTGGCCCTTTATCTCTGCCATTTCACTGGTCATTTCACTGGTAGTGACTAACAAAGCCCCAGGCAAGTTTCACCTGATCCAGCATTTATCTTACCCAGAAGGTAGTTTGGTAAATGACGCCATTGATCCAGCGCAGTGCAGGGTGGTTTACCAGTCTTGAGGAGGTGCTGGTGATGGTGCAAGCTTTTGGCAGAGGTGCACTTATGACAAAGTTGGACATTGAGTCTGCCTTCCGTTCCGTTCCTGAATCCTTTTACTTTATGGGTTTCGGGATGTCACATGGTTTCTTCTTAGATTGTTGCCTGCCCATCAGTTTGTTTCGCCACTTCGGGGTGCCAGTTGCTAACGATAAAACTGAGGGGCCCACATCATGTTTGGCTTATTTGGGTATTGAAATTTTGATACCAGTAAAAAGACCTGCAGGTTACCACAGGACAAAGTGTGTTGCATGGATCTTCAGAGTCGACGGAAGATCATTCTTCAAAAAGTCTCTCCTGGGTCTTTAGATTAAGCTTGAAAGGTTATTCATATTGGGTGGATAATATTGTAGCTGATGCTTTATCTTGGTTTGACTGGCCATGGTTTCAGTTGCTGTTGCCACAGGCTCAGGGGGCCATTTTGTCATGTTCTTTATATACGGTCTAGAGTTGTTGACTAACAGCTCCCTGGTTCCGGTTTACAAGCGAGCATGGGCTGAGTGGATTCAGTACAAGGTGAGGTAAGTCTGATATGTTACTAGATTGGTTGTGGCAGGAATATAAGAGGGGCAGGTCTAAGGCCATGATAGCTTCTTACTTAGAAGGAGTCTCTCATTCTTTGCTGGTAAAATGGGGTGTGACCTTATCTGATTTTGAGGGCAGCTTATTTAAGGTGTTCTTTTCCTGGGCTTTTTTCGGTGCCTTCAGAATCCGCGAGCCTCTGGTAAGGAAGTGGTTGACTCCAGTATGCTGACACACAATGTAATGTTAAAAGAGGATTCAGCTGCGTGCAAAACACACAAGTCTTAGATAGGTCAGATGGGGAAGGGGCGTTGGGTTTTTCTAGCACCTCATGCATTCACGGATATCTGTTCGGTGACTTTGACCAGGCAATACTTGGCTTGTGAGGCTATGAGGGGGAACAATTGGTTAGCCTGCATTGGTGGAGACCCTTTAACCAAATATCAATTTGTGTTTATATTTAAAAATGCCTAAAATGGACTTAAGACTGCCTCTCACACATGCCTGATTGGGTAACTGAGTTTTGTTTCGCATACTTGGTTTGCTTTTCATAAGATTAGTTCTAATTGTTTATGGGTTGATATCTCTAGCCTGAGTCCTCCATGTCAGTTGTTATTATGCTTATTAACGGGCAGTTTGGGATCTCCTCCAGGGTACTTCCTACCCAGAGTAGATTCACAGCAGATACAGGTAGATAGCTGTAATGCTGTTTTGCATGCCATGTTATTCTGTTTACTTACATGTTTTAGGCCATTTATTCCTAATATGACAAATGTTTTCTGTTGCTTTCTGTTTTAGGAGAATTGGTTTATTTTCACAGTATTCGCTTCCCTATGTACCCCAAGGTGTTCCACACTAATTATGGCCTGATACGAGGGCCCCATTATTAAAGTGTACCTCCTTAGTTGATTTTGTCCCTCCTAAAATCATATAACCATTTTATTCCATCATCCGATAGTGGCTAAATAATCTAGAAGGTCCGCCCACCCTTGACCTTACATTTACTATCCAAGCCCTCCACCCTTCCCCATCCATCAGCTTTAGGCTGATTGCTGGTCCCCGCATTCCTAGGAATGCCTTTATACCTCTCCCTACCAGCATTTGTGGCCGGTGTCTCTTCGTCCACTGGCTTGCCCTTTCTCCCTCATCCTGGGTCGTCGCCTGATTATTTCTCCTCCCTGCCCCTGTGTAGAAATACCACGTCGATGTTCATTTTCTGTCCTCCTAGTAATAATATATTGACATGGCTCTAAAGATTCTCTCCCTGAATGTTAAGGGTCTCAATTCTCCGCAGAAGCGTTCCAAATTATATTCCTCACTCAAATCGTTACGAGGTGATCTAGTGTTCCTACAAGAGACGCATTTTGTCCGTGGCTCCCATCCGGCACTCCGGTCCCGCTCCTTCCCGACAGTGTACCATTCTTCTGATGCCAGGGTTAAAAAACGAGGGGTAGCTATATTGCTTGCCCGGCACCTTACTTTTGAGTTGTTCCATTCTTATACAGACGATGAGGGGAGGTATCTGATCCTGGTAGGGAAACTAAATAACTTGGTTTGTACCTTGGTGTGTGTTTACGCCCCTAATGTAGAGCAAAACCATTTTTTTAAGAGGTTGGCCTCTTTCCTATCGGGAGTGAGGCAGGGGGACCTGATAGTAGCAGGGGATTTCAATGTCACATTATCTCCTACACTCGATCGGACATTTCCACCTGTGGGGACCCCTATCCGCACGGATATAACTCACTCACGGGCCCTTAAAGAATTTCTTAAATTGCATCATCTGTACGCCTCGTAATTGACCCTTTATGCCGCGATTATACCTTTTACTCCCCAGCCCACAATTGTTACTCTAGGAATGACATGATTTTGCTGAGCCATGATTTGACAATAAAGCTCCAGAGCGCTCAAATTGCCCCCAGAAAATGGTCGGACCATGCTCCCATACTTGCGGATCTCTCCGGCTTAGCACTCCGCCCCTCTAATTCTACCTGGAGGATCAATGAGTCACTGCTGTATGACCCTGCTATAGCTAGTACCCTCTCTGACAAATTGTCTGAATACTTTGAAATAAATGACACCCAGGATGTATCTCCAATGACACTCTGGGAGGCCCATAAAGCTGTGCTGCGAGGCCATCTTATCTCTCAGGCCTCTAAGGCCAAGAGAGAAAGATTGGCCAAGATAACTACACTGTCAGAGGACTTACAGACTCTGGAGAACCAACATAAGTTGCACACCACCCCACAAATTCTTTCCCGTCTTAATGCAGTCAGAGGTGAGCCGAACCTATTATTATCTTACCAAGCAGCAAATAAGCTTAAGTGGCTCAACCAAAAATTTTACGAAAAGGGGGACAAGGCAGACACCCTTTTGGCTTCGAGACTGCGATCTAAGGTATCTCTTCGTAACATTACGGCAATTAAGACCTCTGACGGGTCATTGACCTATAATCCCAAAAATATTATTCAGACCTTTATAATCTTCCAGGTCGTAATGATCCTAGTTCTTTGGCCCAGCAGCAAACACTTATCCACAATTTTTTGAGAGGGGCTAATCTACCCCGTATCTCACAGGACGCTGCTGCCCACTTGTCCTCTGAGATTACATTGGAAGATATTCAGCAAACTATTAAAATGCAGAAGTCTGGGAAGGCTCCGGGTCCAAATGGGTTCTCAGCTGCTTATTCTAAAAAATTCAAAATTGCTTTAGCCTCACAGCTACTCAAAGTATTTAAGTATATCTCCCAAGGGGGAGATTGGTTGCGTACTTCCCTCGAAGCCAGAATTGTTGTTATCCATAAGGAGGGGAAGGACCCGCTTAATTGCTCCAATTACCGACCAATCTCCTTACTTAACAACGACATCAAATTATATGCAAAAATCTTATCAAATAGACTGGCGGTATTTCTACCTAAATTAGTTCACCACGACCAGGTGGGTTTCATACCAAGCAGGCAAGCAAGGGACAATACGAGGAGAGTCATTGATATCATCCATATAGCTAATACGAGGAAAACCCAGCTAGCAGTACTGTCACTTGATGCTGAGAAAGCATTTGACAGAATCTCCTGACTGTTTATGGCAGAGACTCTCCGGCAATATGGGATATCGGGTGCATTCCTGACTGCTATTCTCTCCCTGTATACACATCCTTCGGCTCGGGTTGTGATCAATGGCTCTCCTTCAGCTCCCTTGCCCCTGGCTAACGGTACGCGACAGGGGTGCCCTGGTTATAGAACCCCTGTCGGCATATATTCGTGCTACCCCAACCATTAAGGGGGTGGCTGTGGGGAAAAGCGAAGCAAACTATGTTTGTTTGCCGACGATATTCTTCTTACTTTAAAGCAGCCGAGGACCTCTCTACCTGGCCTTTTAGGCTCATGGGGGAATATGGCAGATTATCTGGTTATAAAATAAATATTTCTAAGTCGGAAGCTTTGCTCCTACATTGTCCGGCTAGGGAACGGGAAAAACTGATAACCCAATACCACTTTAGGTGGCAACCACATAAGATCAGATATCTAGGAGTATATATTACCCCTTCTTACGATACTCTCTACCGTGAAAATTACCTGCACCTTTTCAAAAAACTTTAGGAGGAATTGAACCTCTGGAGACCTCTGTTTATATCGTGGCTGGGCAGAGTGGCGGCAATCAAGATGAACACACTTCCAAAGTTGCTCTATCTGTTTCAGTCCCTGCCGGTGCGGGTTCCCCTGTCCGAATTAGCCTCGTTTCAAAGAGAACTTTCCAGGTTCGTCTGGAACTCTAGACCCCCAAGGATAAAACTCTCGATTCTTAAGAAACCCACTAGGGAGGGAGGGGGGTTGGGCTTCCCAGATGTAAAATTATATTACTACGTGGCACATCTTGCTCAAGTGGTGGCATCGTTTGCTCCCCCTGCCTCGCTCTTTTGAGCTGATGCTGAGGCATCCTATTTGAATCTGAGAAGTTTGTCTTACTTATGGGGACTCCCTGAAAATATTGCACTTCCCCTCTCTGACCGTCTCCCAACAACAAAATTTGCTTTTGGTGTGTGGAACAAATGTAAGTCCCTTCTCGGAATCCCTCCTGCTCCCTTGTATATTTCCCCTCTGTGGGATAATCCAGCGTTTCCAGTGGGTACCTCCCATAATTATTCCCAAAAATGTATAACTCATGGCATATCCTACGTGAAACATTTAATATCGGGGCGCTCTTTCCTCTCGCTGGAGGACATACGTAATCTCTACCCACATCTCTCCCTGAACTTTCTAGAATATTTCCAACTCCGACACTTTTTAGCCCCGCGGGTATTGGAGCTGACACGGGTCGACTTTTTGCCTTTTGAATATCTATGTTTAAGCGCTCCATTGGGGCGTGGAACGATATCATCCACATACAGGTGGCTACTAGTATCTTCCTTAGATGCAGGGACCAGACACAAACAGGAATGGGAAAGAGACCTGGGTCCCCCCCTGAGGAGGATAGCTGAGAAATTATACGGGAGCAGGTGGCTAAATGTTCAATTTCCACACGCATAAAAGAAAACTCATACAAGGTTCTTTTTAGATGGTATTATACCCATGACAAACTGGCTAGGATGTACATTGGGGCGAACCCGGAGTGCTGGCGGGGATGCGGACAACGAGGTACGTTTCTGCATGTATGTTGGACGTGTCCTATAATTGCCCAATTTTGGGATAATGTGGCATCTTTGATATCGACCTTGATTTCCCTCCCAATTACCAAGGATCCGTGGGTATTTCTTCTTTGCCATCCCATGGAGGATTTAGATACTCCATCCAGTAAACTAGCTTGACATGTTTTAGCTGCAGCAAGATGTTTGGTTGCTAAATTTTGGAAGCAAACTGTGTCCCCCCCAATGCCAGCTCTGTGTAATTCAATCTGGCACGTGGCCCATATGGAACGGATCACCCATTATTTGCATGATAAAGAGGATA